>APFE031596277.1:210778-250792 GCA_000404065.3 Pinus taeda | reverse complement strand
AATAAAGTTGAACCAATTAAGACACCGGGTCTATTACAACCTTTATCCATTCCAAGCCAACGTTGGGAGGAGGTTTCAATGGATTTTATCACAGGTTTACCCAAGTCTGAGGGAAAGAGTGTCATCATGGTGGTAGTTGACAGACTTACCAAGTATGCACACTTTTGTGCATTATCACATCCATTTCAAGCCAGTACAGTTTCTAGTGCATTTATGGAAACAATTCAAAAGCTACATGGAAACCCAAAGATTATTGTAAGTGACAGAGATCCCATTTTCACTGGAAATTTTTGACAGAATTATTTTCTTGTCTTGGTACTCAGTTAGCTCATAGCTCATCTTATCATCCTCAATCTGATGGGCAAACTGAGATAGTAAACAAATGTTTGGAAGGATATCTTCGTTGTTTGTATCTGATAAACAGACTGGGTCAAATGGTTGCCTCTGGCTGAATGGTGGTATAACACTTCCTTCCATACAACAACAAAAATGACCCCATTTATGGCACTTTATGGTATCAACCACCATCCATCACATCATATTTAAGAGAAAATTCTAAGGTTCAAGCAGTGGAACATCACATCGAACATCAACAACAAGTCCTCTAACTCTTAAAGGATAACTTCGTGTTTGCATAGAATAGAATGAAACAACAGGTAGATCAGCATTGCAGTGAAAGAAGTTTTATTGTAGGTGATTGGGTATTTCTACGGCTACAACCATATAAGCAAATGTCCCTCAAGCAAGCTAAGAAGGATAATAAATTATCACCAAAGTATTATGGTCCGTACAATGTGTTGCAAAAGATTGGTACTATGGCATACAAATTGGAGCTTCCTGCAGCTTCTCGATTGCACCCAGTTTTCCATGTTTCATGTTAAAGAAGGTTATAGGCGACAAGCTCCCAGTTCAAACAATATTGCCAGAACTTGATGAGGAAGGAAAAATTATATTGGAACCAGAAGCAGTCATAGAAACAAGAACTCGACAGCTACGAAATCGATCAATTCTAGAGTATCTTATCAAGTGGAAGAACTTATCTACTAAAGATTCCACATGGAAGGATGAGAATTTTATACAGAAGCATCCAGAACTACTCAAGCATTGAGGACAACACTTTTTTTGAAGGAGTGGGGCATGTTGGGTCCCTATAATACTAATGATTACCCCATTACTATTGTAGTTGTACCCCTTATTAATATTGTTGTGCCCCTATTGTCCCCATATTGTTATTACTAGGCCCCATAGAATCCCTCTATTGTTATTTTTGTGGCTTTATATTATTATTGTTAGGTCGGCTGGGTTATATTGTGACTCCTTAGACTCCTATATATAGAAAGGATGTTTTGTCATTTGTATGATCCAATAATTGTTCATTTATGTAATGTAAAGGAGGTTTCCCCCTCGAAGAGGCTGAATTCTAAGGCGTTGATCTATCTTTTCTATCTTTTCTTGAGCTGGTTTCATAATAACTAGAGAAAGATTTTTTCATGGAGGCAACAATACTATGTTGTGTTGGTTCGGACCATTGGCCAATCTTATTGGATCTCTATCTTAAGTGTTCTCCAAAGAATCACCCATTCTATTTTGAAAGCTTTTGGCTCACAAACCCTTCATTTGTGGAGAAAGCAAATAAATGGTAGAAAAACATTGAAGCCCCGGGCTCCTCGCCTATGCACAATCTCCAACATAATCTCAAGCTCCTTAAAGCCCAAATAAAAAAGTGGAATTGAGAGGAATTTGACAATATATTTGAAGACAAATGCTAATTGGAGGAGCAATTGGAGATATTGCAATAAAAAATAATTCTAGAAGGTCACTCATAAGAATTAGCCAACCAAGAAACTGAACTCTTTTCCAAATTGGAAGAAAGAAGGAAGCAAGAAGAGCTTCTATAGAAACAAAAATATCTGATTAATTGGCCCAAAGAAGGGGAGAGAAACTATCGTTTCTTTCATAAATCTATGCTTAAAAATTGTCATCACAACAAGATTTTCTCCTTGTGGAACTCAACTAGGCAATGCATATCAATGCACTCAGATATATAAAGGAAAATCACTACCTTATATAGGCATCACTTAAAGGAACCCTCTCCTCATCGTCTCCCTCCTATAGAGAAAACATTGGCACACATTTTCAGCATAATCATTGAAAATCAGAATGCAACTCTGATGAGGTAGATCATCATTTTAAGAAGTGGAAGAAGTAGTCATGAGCTTACAAAATAATAAAGCGCTAGGACCTAATGGATTTACCTCAGACTTTTTCGAAGCTTGTTGGTCATTTCAGGGGAGAGAAATCCTAGCTTTAGTAGAGGAATCTCGAAGAAATCAACCAATATTACTTTCCCTAAATGCCACTTTCTTCACCTCATTTTCCAAATCAACACAAGTTTCTTGGTCATTTCAACGGGAAGAAATCCTAGCTTTTGTGGAGGAATCTCGAAGAAACCAATCAATATTAATTTCCCTAAATGCCACTTTCTTCACCTTGGTTCCCAAATCAGCACAAGTTTTGGATCCATTCATATTTCAGCCAATAGCCCTTTGCAACTTCATTTACAAAATCCTCTCTAAAATCATAGCTAACAGATTAACGCCGCTACTCACTTCCTTTATTTCAATGCAGAAATCTGGATATGTGGAAGGTCGAAAAATTCTAGATGGAATAATAACAACCCACAAGTTCATTCACTCCATATATAATATAAAATGGAAGGTATGATAATTAATATTGACTTCTCCAAAGATTTTGACGAATGAAATTGGTCTTACTTATTTCACGTGATTAAAGCCTTTAGGTTCTTGGAAAAATGGACAAGGTCGAAAAATTCTAGATGGAATAATAACAACCCACAAGTTCATTCACTCCATATATAATATAAAATGGAAGGTATGATAATTAATATTGACTTCTCCAAATATTTTGACAAATCAAAATGGTCTTACTTATTTCACGTGATTAAAGCCCTTAGGTTCTTGGAAAATGGACAAGGTCGAAAAATTCTAGATGGAATAATAACAACCCACAAGTTCATTCACTCCATATAATATAAAATTGAAGGTATGATAATTAATATTGACTTCTCCAAAGATTTTGACAAATGAAATTGGTCCTACTTATTTCACGTGATTAAAGCCTTTAGGTTCTTGGAAAAATGGACAAGGTCGAAAAATTCTAGATGGAATAATAACAACCCACAAGTTCATTCACTCCATATATAATATAAAATGGAAGGTATGATAATTAATATTGACTTCTCCAAAGATTTTGACAAATCAAATTGGTCTTACTTATTTCACGTGATTAAAGCCTTTAGGTTCTTGGAAAAATGGACAAGGTCAAAAAATTCTAGATGGAATAATAACAACCCACAAGTTCATTCACTCCATATATAATATAAAATGGAAAGTATGATAATTAATATTGACTTCTCCAAAGATTTTGAAAAATCAAATTGGTCTTACTTATTTCACGTGATTAAAGCCTTTAGGTTCTTGGAAAAAATGGACAACATGGGTTGTATCTCTGTTCTCCTCCCCTTTCTTTTCCATCTTGATTAATGGCTCTCCCTCAACCACCTTTAATGCCTTACGGGGCATACAGAAAGGGGACCCCCTTTCCCTCTTGCTCTTTGTATTGGTTATTGAAGGTATTGGCCACTATATGGAGATAACCATGCATAGAGGATAGGTGGAGGGTATTAAGCTAAACAACCACCTTGATACTATCACACATCAACAATTCATGGATGACACAAAGTTGATGGGCATGCCCACAATTTGACAAGCGCAAGATGTTTAAAAAAATATAGATGATTTTATGCTAGGTTCAAGAACTATAAACAATCCCTCCAAGTCCCAAACCTTTTTCTCCAACACTCATCCTGTTATCGAAGCCAATCTCGCTAGAGTCTTAGGCTTTCAACATTCCTCAATCCTCGTCATATACCTTGTTGCACCTGTTGTCAACAACTCTCTAGAAACTATTCATTGACAAGATCTCATTGTTAAAATTTCATCAAAACTAGACAACTGGACCTTCGAATCCTTGAATATAGCAAGTCACATAGTCTTTCTCAAATTTGTCTTGCAAGCCCTCCCTATTTATATAGTATTTGTGTTGGCTACCCCAAAACGGGTCCTTCACTCTATTCACTACCTCTTTAGATCATTTTCATGGGGTGGAGCCACTTAAGAAATAAAATGGGTATTAGTGACCTGGCATAACAAAACAGAGGGGATGTTTAGGATTAAGGAATCCATAAATTCACAATAAAGTAATGGGTGAAAAGTTGTGGTGGCAGTGGATCCAGGGAGGTGAAGGTCTCTGGAAAAATATATGCAACAAGTATAGTGCAAGCGCAAGTTTAGATACCAAGCTTCATGGCTATTATAATACATTGGGCTCTTTTATTTGGAACCTTGCAAACCAAAACAAAGACTTGATCTAACAACATGCTTTATGGGAAGTTCTAAATAGAGGACTAGCCAAATTTTGGGATGAATTGTGGTAGAAATTACCCAAACTTTATACTTTGAAATGATGCTCTCTGTTATCACTTACTATAAAATTGTTCGAATGGTGCCAAATGATGTCAAAAGAATGCAAAAGAGCAGAGAAGTTTGCAGTCATTTCCCAAGCCGTGAAAGGACTCAAAGCCTAAATCAGACCTTCTCCATTGGAAAGTTCTTTGAACAAGATTTCCAATGATATGTGGAAGTCCAAAAATGGACTCTTGCATCAAAATATATGGTCTGCTTAAATTCCAAGGATTGAAGCCTTAGGAAGGAAAGGATATTGACAATCGCATATCGAAGGTCAAGGATATCAGTGCATCACAACATCAGAGCATCAGGCATATTAGTGCATCGAATATCAGAGGTCCTGAATATTGGAGCATCAACACATCGGAATGTCGGCAAATCGAAGAATCAAAACTTCTTAAGATGACAACCTTTAAAAAGTTGTGATATGCATAATGTGTCGATAGTGTTAAAAACCACCAGGAATGCTGATAAAGGATTAATGAAGTATTTCATTGCAAAACCAAAGGTAGGAGGGCCCTTTTCTCTCTCCTCTAGTAGGACACGTGGTGGCATATGATTGGTCCGGATAAGCTACAGTGGCATCTGATGTCAGCATGGTGTGACGTTATGGAAGGATACGTGGCAGGAAGTTTTGGCGTTTTGAGGGGGGCTAAGGGGACAAATCTAGGTGACACGTGTCACCACTCATGAGGTGCCACATGGAGCGATGATGTCATATCGTAGGTCCTCATATTGGAGGTTAAGGATGTTGGCACTTTGTAACACTTGATACTTGAAAAAGTTTCGATAAGGAGGCTCTTATTATATTGGGCTGGCACCACAGTCACAAAGACTCAAAGAACCAAGGGCGTTAAGTACTTAACAAAGGAAAAATAGCCCCCAGAAGGATAAAAAATACTTTAGCACCTCAAGGGCTAATCAGAAGGAGCTTGTCATATCAAAGGTCAGCAATCGGAAGATTAGGATACTGCACCACTGTAAAGATTGCAATATGGAATTTCTCTAATAAGCATGGTACCAAGATTTAAAAGCATATGGGTCGGCAGCTACAAGATTGAATGCAGGAATAGAGGAGTTGGTCTCGGGAGTAATGGTGACTGTAAAACATCGTTGGGTCAAGGAAACAAGGACCACAATCCACAGGAAAGAGTGTTGGGTCTACCTTGAAGTGATACAAGCAATCTCTGTGCTCTGAAACACGTCTTCAGTGAGATAAATGGAGGTATGGGACTCAGGAAGTAGTATGCAGGTCTCCTAAGAATTAATTTCTCATAATGGAGCTCCACACAGTCAGGCAATAAAAGACTACCAGGTCGATATTTTTTTCTACATTGTGGCAAGAAACCGACATTTGATCGCTCCCAACTCCAGAAAGTGGAGAATTCAAGCAGTTACAAAGAAAATGACAGGTGAACCTGCCAAGTAATAGAGGAGGAACATCATGGTAAAGGCGTGGCCTGATCAGAGGCGATCACAGGAATTAGCATGGAGATATCTTGTTATGGTCATCATTTAGTTTTCCAATGTTTTGCTATTTTGTACTTTCTTGCATTTTAAAGAAGCAATCAAATCTTTTGTAATCATTTTAGGTAGCAGAGCCATTGCACGTCGAGATAGCTAGTTGATCAGACAATTGGAGCTCAGCTGAGATATTTTGTAATTGTTGTTCAAAGATCTCCTCTCCTTATAAATAGAGGGAAGAAACACTTAAACAAGGTTCATAATTTTTGGAAAGAACTCTTGGAAAGGTCCTTTTCCTGTTTTCATGAAGACAGTGTTATGAATCTTGATGTATGCACATTTTTTAGAAAATTAATGCGATATTTCTGGTGATTCCAACTTATTGGATTGCAATATGTTCATCTCCCCTTATGTTTTCATATATGTCAAATATTCTTCTCGGATTTCATGTCACATAGCTGTTAGACATATTTCTAATTAGATGAAGATTCATTGAGATCAAGTTATTGATGGAAAATGCATGTATTGATGTGGAAATAAAGTCTTTAAAAATAACTCCATGTAACTTAACATTCCATAAGCATTTCCTTACTCTCATTTCTCTCTGAATTCAAATACACAGAATTATTAACACTTAAGCTTTGTATGATGGATTTCTCCTCTACTATTTTCTTCCATTACGTATGCCTTGACAACTGATTTGCTACAAGCTCTCAATCTGATTTGGCCACTACTGACCGAGGATCATTTCCTGTGTATTCTTGCATGTACGTTGGTTCATACATTGTATCTTTATGAATGGTTTTGAATCAACCTTATTTGAATTACATGTAAAAACTATGGTGCTATAAGTCATTAAGATAAATTTGACAGCACTAATAAAGATGTCATAGGCACTGGTCTCCTATCAACCCAGAGGCTATCTCTAGGAGTGACAACATCTTTCTAGTGTCATTTTTAGGGAACAAATTAGAGTATTTTTCCCATGGGTACGACATTCATACACTCTTTGATAAGGTGAGAAAAGATGTGTGGGTTGTAGATTTATCACCTTGGTGACTCCACTGTCAAATCATAAGTTCACCACCCTGGCTTTTAAGAGGCCCCATACTCACTCAAATGCCTCTCAACAAAGAACACCAGTTGTATCTGATCTAGAAAAACTAATATCCAGAAGGATTAGGAAGGAAAAAATCCATAATACGGATGGTATTGTGTCCTTGTTTCCTAAAATATCCTCATCGAGCTCACAAAATATCATAATTCATCACTCTAATTTTTCTCCTAGAGTCCTGGTATATCCTTCAGAAAGTGGTCAACTACTTAGTACCACCTCCCTAAAGGGAAAGGAAGAATAATTTTCAGTTAACACCCCTTCTCTCTCATTTCCTCCCCTCCCTGAAGTTGAGGACATAAAATATATCCTCCAAAGCAGCCCTACCTGCAGCGTGAACAGTTTCTCATTCCACGGCCAATCAGTTGTCACTCAATTGGTCATAGCTTAGAGACCCCTAATAAATCAAGAACCACCACATCTGCTCTAGATGGATGTCCCAAGTTTCATGTTAAACAAATATGCTCCCTTGGACCTGCCTCAACCTTTAAATCATGTGCCACAGGACTATCTCAAGCTCATGCCCAGGTTTAATGGAGAAGATGACACATCAGTGCAGAGACACAAAGAAGCTTTTTGTGCCTTTGCAAAAATTTTGAATGTCAAGCACCAGGATGTAGTGCTGAGGCTCTTCATCCAATATTTGGATGGGGAAGCCAGGAAATGGTTCAAATCCTTGTTGAATGCTTCAATTATCAGTTGGGAATAGATGGAGAATTCTTTTATGCAGAAATGAGTAGAGAAGAGAGATCATGGGTATATTCTTACTGAGTTCAACGCTATGAAGAAGAAACCTAATGAGGGTATCTTGAAGTTTACAAAAAGGTTTAATAAGTTGTACAACAGTCTACCTGCTAAGATTAAACCTCCACAAGTCGTTGTCCGAGTGGTTTTTGCAGGTTCCTTTGAATCAAAGTCCGACTTCACACTTAGAGAGAGGAAGTCCCATACTTTGGACCAGATTCAAACTGATGCTCTCAAGGTAGAAGCAAATTTTGCATCAACAGGGAAGTCAAGAAGCAGGACTGACCTTGGAGAGAAGAAAAAGGGGAAAGAGGAGGCGGTTTCCTCAAGTCATAGAAGAGAATCCCAAGAACATAAGATAAACGAGATGGATAAGCTGATAAAGAACTTATCAAATAAACTAATAAAAATGGAGCTAGAAAATAAAAACCTTCCACGATAGAACTTATCGGTTGCTAATCAAGGTTTCAATCCCCAATATAGAAGGCATCCCCTACAGATATTGCAGTTGGAGAGGAAAGAACAACAAGACCACATCCATCCTCCATTATATATAGAAGATGATCTAGAGGAGTAGATACTAGATGAGAATGAAGTTAAGGGGAACCTATATTCCTCTTTCTCAAATGAAGAACAAGAAGTCAGAACGTATGAAGAAGAGGGTGATGATCTTGATGCAATGCTAGACGATGGTGAGATTGATGATTACTATAAGCAGTTTGATGATTTCATGTAGGCTCAGCTACATAAGAAATACGATCTTCAGTCATCTAAAAAGAGGTTGAGAGAGAAAGACAAAAACGAAGGCGCCTCCTCCGAAGTTCCTCCTAAGCCAACTGACAAGGGGAAGGGGTCCTTAGATCTAATTACTCAAAAAAAGAAGGAATCCTCATATCCAAACTGCCATAAGCCTGAATTCCTCAAGGAAGAGAAGTCACCTCCCTCTTTTAGGTCCATCTATGAAAAAAAAAGAGTTGGTAGAGGTTAGCACTGTAGAAAAAGGCCCTACTATCTTTAATCTTCAAAAAGAGCTTAGGAAAGTAAAAATCTTGGTCTTTTTATCTGAGCTCTTGATTTGAACGAGATAATTAGTTTGTTGTACTAAATTCCTTTTCAAAATGTGTTAAAAGTGCTTAAGGATTCATGAGGTTAATTGCAAGTTTAAAACATGAGTTTTTGAGTGTTTTTATGTAAATTTTATGTACAAATTAACAAAAACAAATGACTTAACAACAACATATAACGGACATGAACATCACCAAAAAGAGTATCACAACAGCACATGATGAAGGAGTTCACCCCACCTGGGCTACATCTCCTTGGTCTAGCTTCCAATGGCTTGGCCCTCTCTATTATGCTAAAAAATGTGAATACATCAGTTTACAATGCTCAAATGGCTCTGAAACCTATTCAAATGGCTCAAGAATGCCCAAAAATGCCTGTGTAACGTCTTTCTGCTCTTGATTTGGTAAAAAACTGAAGAAGATATGGATTTCCCAAGTCTTTCTACTAATCGCACTGCAAATTCCCCAAAATCCGGCACCATCCTACAATTTTGCCCAGATTTCCGCTAACCAGGGGACATTTCCACCAATTTCAGGGCAAAATTGTTAGACACTTTAAATGTCCTCTAACACCTATAATCTGAAATTTGTAGCCACATGGGGGCCACGTGCTCAGGGCTAAGGCCAATGCCCACCCCCGCTTCGTTCGCTAGTGGTCACGTATGGTGGCGCGTCTAAGGGTCGGCCCTCGTGGACTGGTCCATCCCTGGATTGGTGCGGACTTCAACTTCAAATAAAATTCATGTCCATAGGTTATTAAGACTCATTGTTGTGGCGCATTGGTAGGAAGCTTTGGTTATATGTTTGGAGGTTACAATTTCGACCCCCTTTTCTGTTGCCTGGACCTTAAACAAAATTTTCGTGGCCCCTAGGCTGCCATGTGGCAGCCCCTAGTCGGGCCACATGACAACCTGTAGTTGGCCACCTTCTGACCAATCAAAATCCTCCAAAACCGAACCAATAAAAAACTACCACTTGTCACCATACCATTTGTCGAAGGTCGTTGACTAATCAACCTTGCACCTCAGCCTGCACATCCAGTGCCACGTCAATAGTACGGACTATTGACTGGGCTATCACATTTTGCAAAAATTCGCCTATTTGGGAAAACAAACATAACATGATTCTGGGAGCATACAATGTCTATTTCTTGCAAAATGAGTTGTGTTGGATTCAGAATGATGAGAATTATGCAGTCATTCATGTTTCACACTAATATGATAACTTTGAATTTTGAGTTATTTTTTGAGTTCCTGATCATTCCTCCCCACTGGAAGCCTTTTGGACCCCAAAAGATCACTTTCAGTTGTCCAGCAAGTGAGGATACAATTCCCTCACCTTTCCAATCTCGATCCATTTAGATTTTGAAGGATTTGTTCCTTTGAGCCCCACTAGAAGGTAGTCCACACTCCCTTGTTTTGAAGACCTCGTTCTTCTGGTAAGAATGGTGTCTTTCCGTAGTTCATTAAAGTATTCAGGAGAAAAATCCTCAATGGAAGGAATTTGGACATTTTCTCCTTGATCTGCAATCAAAGGAGGCTCATATAACCTTAAGTTCACAACGTTAACAACAACATAAATTTGCATATATGAAGGCATTATCACCAATATTTTCCAAAATTTTGAATGGACCATATCTAATTGGTTTCAGCTTTTTACCTTCTCCTTGGAGCCTCTCTTTTCTAATGTGAAGCCAAACTTCATCACTGACTTGGAACTTGTGAACATGATGCTTGTCGTGCCTTGGCTCTTTTCCAGCTGTTCTTGAACTCTTTGGTGTACCAATTGGATTTGTTCAATGAACCTTCTTGCTTTGTCTATGTGACTATGACCATCAATATCAACATCTTTTCCAAAAATTAAATCCAAAGGAGACTTAGGCAAGTATCCCAAACATGATCCAAATGGTGATCTTAGAGTTGAAGAGTGCTTGGCCCAGTTGTAATCATGTTGAATGTAGTGCAAATGTTCATCTCACAATTTAGGATGCTTGCTGCAATACCCACGAAAAAGATGTCTCATTGCCCTGTTCACCACCTCTGTTTGACCATCTATTTGTGGATGAAATGCCGTAATATTTTTCAATTTGGTGTCTGTGAATCCCCACAAGCTTGACCAAAAATTCCCAACAAAGCGAGAATCTCAATCACAAACAATGGATGTGGGCAATCCAAAATGAACCCATACATTCTGAAAGATTAACTCAACAGTTTCTTCCGCTGTAATTTTCCTTTTACGTGGCATCAAAATACACATTTTATTGAACTTCCTATTTCTAGGCTCACTGACTGCACATAATGAACATCCTTTAATAAACCGTGACACACTTTCATGCATATGAGGCCAATAATAATACCTCTGTAGATGTTCCAATGTCTTACTTACACTGAAATGACCAGCAATAAGAGAAGTATGTGCCTCTCTTATGATGTTGACTCTTTCTCCCTATGGAATACAAATCTTATCAAGATGGTACAAGTTATCATGCAAATGATAATCCAATTCCTCTACTTGGTTACCTTGACTCAAGCTTGCATAAACATCTTGAAAGTCATTGTGTAATGCATATCGCTGAATATAACTTTCATGCAAAATAGAATTTTGCTTGAGTAAAGTAGTTGCACTAATAATAGGCCTTGAAATCATATCAGCAACTTTATTGTAGATACCTTTCTTATACCTTATTACCAAGTGGAATTGTTGAAGAAAACCCATCCATCGGAAGTGCCTTTATTGCTGCAACTTAGATTGAGATTGCAAGTATTGTAGTGGCTGATGATTAGTGAACGATTGTTTCCTTACCCATCAAGTAGTGTTTCCACTTTTTCACACTTTGCACCAATGCATACAATTCCTTGTCATATGTAGGATAATTAATCATTGCACCATTGAAAGTTTCCGAATGAAAACAGATAGGCTTACCATGTTGCATGAGGACTGCACCCATGGTGTAGTCACTAACATTAGTCTGGATCTCAAATGATTGTATCAAGTTTGGAAGTGAAAGTACTGGATCTGAACTGATCTTTTCCTTCAATGCATCAAAGGCCTTTTGTTGTTTTCCTCCCCACTGAAAAAGCTTTTTTCACACTAGTCAATGCATGAAAAGGAGCTTCTCTAGAAGAAAAGTTAGCAATGAATTTCCTCCAATATTGGGCTTCTCCCAAAAAACTTCTTACCTCAGTAACTGTCTTGGGCCTTGGCCAATTCAAAATAACATCAACCTTGGAGGGATTTGTTTTCAACTCACCTCCTCCAACAATATGACCCAAGTAAACTAAAGAATTTTTTCCAAACTCACACTTTGACATCTTTAAATACAATTGCTCTTTCTTTAAAACATCAAGTACTTTTCTCACATGCATGACATGTTTCATCACGAGATTTACTAAAAGTTAAGATGTCATCTAATTAGACTATAACAAACTCATCAAGAAATGGCCTCAACACATTATTCATCACACACATGAAGGTAGAAGGAACATTACATAAACCAAAAGGCCTAACTAGCCATTCAAACAAACCTTGTTTTGTTTTGAATGTTGTCTTCCAAATGCCTCCTTCAACAATTCTAATTTGATGGTAGCCACTCCTTAAGTCCAACTTAGTAAATATTTTTCATCCTTCAATTGATCAAGTAAATCATCTATTCTAAGCAGTGGGCAACGGTTCTTTATCGTAATCTTGTTCAATGCACGAAATTCCACACACATGCGCCATGTTCCATCCTTCTTTGGCACCAAAACAATAGGTGACCCACATGGCAAAGAACTTGGATTGATGATCCCTTTATGCAACAACTCTTGATTTTTCTTTTTAATTTTTGCACTTTCCATCACTAACATCCTGTACATGCCAATGTTAGGAAGAGGACTATCTTGATGCAAGTGTATCTCATGTTGGATTCCTCTCTTGGGAGGCAATCCTTTTGGTTCCTGAAACATCTCATCATATTGGTTAACAACATCAAGCAATTCAAATTTCAATATTGAGTGACAACCTTGAAAAGCTTCATTATCAATATCGTTCTTAGGTTTGATCATTAGAACCACAAAATTCTTGCTAGAATTCACTAGTCTTTTCATCTTCCCCACATTAACAAGTGAAAGATTTAGCTTCTTGCTATGGTCTCTCACAATATATTCTACTCCATCTTTGAACAAATGGTATTTTTTTTAATGTCTATGGAAGATATCTTTTCTGTCATAGAGATACGGGTTGCCCAAAACTATACCACATATGAAATTTGCAGTAATGTCAAATTTTAGTTTAAACTTTCTAGTTACTTGCAATTGTGCATTGTCACACACCCATCTTAATGGATATGGTTTATGATGTGGAATGGTTTCCAAGTTTAACTTTTGACAATGTTTTCAGAGATGAGATTGGATTGAGAGCCATTATCAAAAAGAGTATCAATTTTGTTATGTTT
Organism: Pinus taeda; assembly: GCA_000404065.3. Lineage (NCBI taxonomy): Eukaryota > Viridiplantae > Streptophyta > Pinopsida > Pinales > Pinaceae > Pinus > Pinus taeda. The sequence goes on along the minus strand of APFE031596277.1, from coordinate 237,427 downwards.
TGAGATTACTCTTATGTGGAAATGTTTTATCCTCTTCTTTTCATTTGGAGTTTCATTGTGTAAATTTGAAGTACTGGTGCTAGCAATGGATTATTTTCCTTTCATACCCATGGCTGTAATTTTAGTTTCATCACCTGAATCAGATCCCAAATCTTGTTGAGTGGTTACAGTTGTCTTTTATTTTCCCTTATTGTTGAATTTCTTTGGTTTCATCTCGGGATGAAGCTTCCAACAATGAGCTTCATCGTGACCCTCTTTGGAACAATTCTTGCATGTTAATTTCTCTCATTTTTTCTTAATGGATGCATTTTTCTTTCCTTTCCCTTTGAAATCCTTTTCTTTTCCTTTACCCTTAAATGGCTTTTTACTACCCTCTTTTGGAGTATTTTTTCCTCTTTCCTCAAGATGAGTGGCTTGCACACACATCTCATCTATATTATTGGGATTAAACATAAGGATAATATGCCCAAGGTAACTGTGTAAACCCCCTATATACTTCATTAACGTGTCTTGTGATTGCAAATCTACACCTAACAGTAGAGACCTTTTTCTAAATTCTTGGGTGTAATCTTGCACATTTTGACCTTTAAGTTGTCTAAAGTTCTTCCAATTCATGATGGTTTTCTACATATATGCTAGAGGGTAAAATTGTCTTTTAATTGCAACAATGAAATCAGACCAAGAAATTGAGATCTTACCGTGTTTTTCAATCTCTTCTTGTGTCTTTGATTCCCACCATACTAGTGTTGCACCCTCCAGCCTCAAGGAAGCTAGTTGACTCTTTATGTCATCATCATGAAGGTATTGAATTCTGCAGTAGACCTCCACCTGATGAACCTAATTGTAAAGCTTCTCTGCATTCACTTCACCATTATACATGGGCAGTTCAAATTTAACATCAAGTTTTAACAGGGATGATTTACTAGTTCCTTTTGAGGTATGTTGATGAGTATGAGTAAGGGTTGTATTAGTGGAAGTGGGTGAAGATGCCTGTGAAGATGAAGATGAAGAATATGGTGGAGAGGGTGGAGTTTTACCTCCATTTCCATTACCTCCTCTTGAATAACCTTCTCCTTTTGGAGGCTAGGAGCTTTCACCCTGTATTCTGGTATTCCTCTCTTCAAAGAGGATCTTCACCATCTCTGTCATATCAAAGAAAGCCTTCATAAATACCTTCTCATCCTCTGTCATGTTTGTAGGCTCTCTTTCATGAGACATGCTCACTGAAGCCTCAACTGCAACTTGAGGAAGGACTGGTGGTGGAGATTGTGGCAACCTTGCACTCCTTCTCCTTGACCCAACTTTAGGGCTTTCAAACAACTTCCCTTCTACTCTCATGAGCTTCAACCTTGTAAGCATGACATTCACTTGAAAGCAGTTAAATCCTTCTTGCACAAAGAAAACCAAGGGCTCTGATACCAAACTTGATCTGAATGGGATAATTAGTTTGTTGTACTAAATTCTTTTTTAGAATATGTTAAAAGTGCTTAAGTATTCATGAGGTTAATTGCAAGTTTAAAACATGAGTTTTTGAGTGTTTTTATGTAAATTTTATGTACAAATTAACATAAAAAAAAATGACTGAACAACAACATATAACAAACATGAACATCACCAAAAATAGTATCACATTAGCACATGATGAAGGAGTACACCCCGCCTGGGCTACATCTCCTTGGTCCATCTTCCAATGGCTTGGCCCTCTCTATTATGCTAAAAAATATGAATACATTAGTTTACAATGCTTAGATAGCTCTAAAACATGTTTGAATGGCTCCGGAATACCCAACAATGCCTATATAGCCTCTTTCTGCTCCTGATTTTGTCAAAAAATGAAGAAGATATGGCTTTCCTAAGTCTTCCTGCTAATTGCACCGCAAATTCCCCAATATCCGATACCATCCTACAATTTCAGCCAGATTTCTACTAACCAGGCGCCATTTCCGCTGATTTTAGGGTGAAATTGTCGAACACTTTAAATGTCCTCTAACACCTATAATCTGAAATTTGTGGCCACAAGGGGGGCACGTGCTCGGGGCTAAGGCCAACGGCCCGCCCCCTCTAGTCGGGCCCCCAATCCATTCACTGGTGGTCACATATGGTGGCGTGTCCAAGGGTCGGCCTTCGTGGGCTGACCCCTCCCCAGATTGGCGCGAACTTCAACTTCAAATAAAAGTCACATCCATAGGTTATCAAGACTCATTTTTGTGGCCCATTGGTAGGAGGCTTTGGTTATGTGCTTGGAGGTCATGGATTCGACCCCTGTTGCTGCTACTCGGACCTCAAACAAACTTTTGGTGGCCCCCGGGCTGCGATGTGGCGGCCCCTAGTTGGGCCACGTGGCAACCTATGGTTGGCCACCTTTCGACCAATCAAAATCCTCCAAAACCAAGCCAATAACAAACTGCCACTTGTTACCATACCATTCACCAAAGGACATTGACCAGTAAACACTGCCACCTCATCCTACACAGTCAGCGCCACGTCAACAGTACAGACTGCTGATTTGGGTGTCACATTTTGAAAAAATTCACCTGTTTGGGAAAACGAACAAAACATGATTATGGGAGTATGTGGTGTTCGTTTCGCGTGAAACAAGTTGCACTAAATTTAGAATGACGAGAACTTCATGGTCGTTCAGGTTCCACACCGATCTGATAACTTTGAATTTTGAGCTGTTTTTTGAGCACCTGATCAGCGCTTGAAACAACCCACCTATAAGGCCCAAGTTTCCCAGTTCATGTTTCCATCTGTTTCAGTCCAATCAAATGATAGTTTAAACCTCCAAGAAAAAAGACCAATGGTCATCTTTGAACCCCATGTCGAAGAACAAGATCCCTCCACCACACTTTTTTACGTTACTCTAGTATCACATGACCTCCTGCTCCATAACTGTATGTTGGACTTGGGCGATTCTCATAATTTGATGCCATTGTTAGTAATGGAGAAACTAGGTATTTAGATAACCATACCATACAAATATATCTACTCTTTTGACTCTAAGAGGGTAAAGTGCTTGGGAATGATAAAGGAATTAGTGGTGAATTTGGCCCAAATCCCAATAAAAAATGTAGATATAGACATTGTAGTAGTTGATATCCCTACAAGGTTCGGTATGCTTTTGTCCAGATCTTGGGGATCAAAGGCTGGAGTTTCCATCAAGTTGGATCTTAACTATGCTACCATCCCTATCTTTGGTGGAGAAGAAAGACATCTGTATAGGGAATCGAGGTTCGTTAAAATAGTTAGGAAAATTGATTGCCTAAATAATGATCCTATGTATGGGAAATAAAGCGGTCTCTCCTGCTTACTACTAGAAGAGGATGCTTTTATTTTAGAAGAAACACATGTACAACCAACAACCAAATTAGATCAACAGCTAAGAGATTGTAGTAAAGTCTCGAAGTTGTATTTCGATGGTGCAAATTCTAAGAAAGGAAATGGAGCAGGATTTTTGTTGATATCTTCATAGGGTAGCTTGATTCCCCTCTCATTCAAATTATAATTCAAGGCAACCAATAATGTGGCAGAGTATGAGGCATTACTACTAGGCTTGCAAGCAACAAGGAATTTGAACATTGAATTTTTGACTTTGTTTGGAGACTCGAAACTGGTGGCAAAGAAAATCAAGAACCAATGTCAAACTAACCACCCCAGGCTAAGGGCTTACAAAAATGACGTTTGGGATTTAATGGAAAACTTATTCATAGCTTTCAATGTCCAATTCTTACCCAGGGAAGGAAATCATACGATCGATTCCTTGGCTATAGTTGCCAGTGATTTTAAGCCACCACAAAATCCACTTCTCAGATATGAAGTCGAAGTTAGGTATAGACCCTCAGTGCCTGATAGTGTGAGACACTGGCAGGTGTTTGAGATGATGAAAAAATCAATTGTTTTATGGAAGTCATTGGGGAATTCTCGAATTCTAAGATTGACTAAGAAGAAGAAGTGACAGAGGAACAACCAACCACTTGGGAGGAAACTATTGTTGGGCATATAGTTTTGGTGCTAAAGGGAAACGTCATTCCCCATGGCCTAGTTCCTTTGGAGACATTATTCAAATCAGATGGCGTGGCCTCAAACCTGCTGAACAGGGAGTCGTTGAAAAAGTGGAGGATTGCAACATCGACTCGGAGAACGAACCGCGAATGATCAAGTTGTCAAAAGGGATCCCCCATCAATATAAATGAACGTACTTAAATCTCTTTAAAACCTATAAAGATGTATTTTCTTGGTCATATGATGATTTAAATACCTTTGATACAAATTTTATTTGTTAGGTCCCTATACTGCTAGTGTACCCCCTTATTGTTATTAGTGAAACCCACTTATTGTATTGTTGTGCTCATTATTGTTATTCTTGTGCCCCTACAATATTATTGTTATGTAGGCTCTGATTATATTGGGACCCCTTAGACTCCTATATATAGAAAGGAGGTCTTGTCATTTGTATCATCCAAGAATTGTTCATTTGTGTAATGTAAAGGAGGTTACCCCCACGAAGAGGATTATCTTGAAGTCGTTGATCTATCTCTTCTTCTATTTTGTGAGCCAGTTTCATAACATTTGGTATCATAAGCAGAGGATTGATGTCTTCATAGGGACTTTAAAGAATAAAATCCAACATTAGGTTTTCCTTTGGGAACCTGATTCATTGGAGAAGGTATATAGGTTGGCAAGAAAAAATGAAAGAAAAATTATGGCAAAAAGGAAGCCTACCACTCATAACTATAAATATGGAAGTGTTGTTGCTCCTAGCCTTCCACAACCTATAAGGTTGACACCACAACAATTGGAAGAAAAAAGAGCAAAAAGTCGTTGTTACAATTATGATAGAAAATACACTAAAGGTCATAAGTGTGCTGAGAAGAAATTAATTTACATAGATGGGGAAGAGAAGGAATAAAAGGAACAAGAAACATAAAAACAAGAGGATATCCACCAGGAACCAAACCCAGAGAAAGAAGAAATTAATCTGACCAAATCTTGTAATGCATTGACAAGAATTACCACTCCTCAAACTCTCAAGATAGAAGGAGATATCAAGAAGAAAAATGTAATAGCGGTGATTGATTCGGGTAGTACCCATAATTTTATTCATTGTAAGATAGCCAAGGAATTGAATTGCTTCCTATATCCAAATCCAAAGTGTCAAGTAATGGTTGCAAATGGAGGAACCATAAATTGCTCTGGCAAGTTCCATAATATCAAGTCATCTGTGGGAGAATATGTCTTGAATAGTCCAATGCTTTCCATTCCTATGGGTGGTGCTAATGTTTTACTAGGATTCCAATGGTTACAATCTTTAGGGACGATAGCTTTCAATTTTCAAGAAATTTTCTTGAATTTTTTTTGGAAAGGAAAGGAAGTTGGATTAAGGGGTATCGCAGGGAAACCAAAAAAGATAATCAACTCTAATGGCATGAAAAGGCTTCTAAATAAAGAACATCAACGCGTAATATGTTCACTACAGGTTCAAACAACGAAATCATCTATTTCTCTAGATCTCCAAAAAATATTGGGAAATCATTCTAAGGTTCAAGCAGTGGAATATTACATCGAGAATCAACAAAAAATTCTCCAAATCTTAAAGGATAACCTCACTTTGGCGCAGAATCGAATGAAACAACAAGAAAGTCAACATCGCAGCAAAATAAATTTTGATGTAGACAATTGGGTATTTTTACGGCTACAACCATACAAAAAAATGTCCCTCAAGAAAGCTAAGAAGGATAATAAATTATCACCAAAATACTATGGTCCTTGCAAGGTGTTGCAAAATATTGATACTATGGTATACAAATTGGAGCTTCCTGCATCTTCTCGAGTGCACCCAATTCTTCATGTTTCATGTTTAAACAAGGTTATAGGTGACAAGCTCCCAGTTCAAACAATATTATCAGAACTTGATGAGGAAGTAAAAATCATATGGAAACCTCAAGAAGTCATGGAATCAAGAACCCGACAGCTACAAAATCGATCAATTTCAGAGTATCTCATCAAGTGGAAGAACTTACCCGCTAAAGACTCCACATGGGAGGATGATAATTTTATACATAAGCATCCAGAATTACTCAAGCATTGAGGACAACACTTTTTTGGATGAGAGGGGCATGTTAGGTCCCTATACTGCTAGTGTACCCCCTTATTGTATTGTTGTGCCCATGTAGTGCCCATGTAGTCCCCATGTTGTTATTATTGTGCCCCATAGAAGCCCACTATTGTTATTGTTCTGCCCCTACAATATTATTGTTATGTAGGCTCTGATTATATTGGGACCCCTTAGACTCCTATATATAGAAAGGAGGTATTGTCATTTGTATCATCCAATAATTTTTCATCTGTGTAATGTAAAGGAGGTTTCCCCCTCGAAGAGGCTTATCTTGAAGTCGTTGATCTATCTCTTCTTTTATGTTGTGAGTTGGTTTAATAACATTATTCAACATAAGATTCCCTTAAAGAATAGAATGAAGCCTTGTAAGCAGAAATTTAGATAGATCAATCCCCTTTTACTCCCATCCATTGAGAAGGAAGTAAGGAATTTACTTCAGGCCAAGATCATTGTACCCTTGATGTACTCAGGGTGGGTGGAAAACCTGGTTCCTGTCAGGAAAAAGAATGGAGAGATAAGGTTGTGTGTGGATTTCAGAAACCTCAACAAAGCTTCATTAAAAGATAAATACCCATTGCCAAATATGGATTATATATTACATAAGGTAGTTGGCTCAGCTCTGATGTCCATGATGGATGGCTTTGCATGGTATAATTAGGTACCAGTGCATCTCAATGATCTGAAGAAAACTACGTTCACTACACCCTAGGGGGCCTTCATGTATGCAAGAATGCCATTTGGCCTTATAAATGCAGGACCAACCTTCCAAAGGGCCATGGATATAGCATTCGTGGGAGAACATGACAAATTCGTAGTGGTATACTTGGATGATATCATAGTTTTTTCTAAAACGGATGAGGAGCATATCGAACATTTGAAACTCACTTTTGAGAAATTTAGGAAGTATGGGTTGTCTCTAAATCCAAAGAAATATCAGTTCGCTTTATCGGAGAGATACACCCCCCTTCCAGCAACCAACACAAGTGGATACTCACAACCACAGACTATTTCACAAAATGGGTGGAAGAAATCCAAACCCAAAGATTAGAATATTGCACCATTGTGAAGATCGTGATATGGAATTTTTCCGATAAGCACGGTACGAAGAGTTAAAGGCGTATGGTTCAGAAACTACAAGATTGAATGCAAGAACAAAGGAGCTAGTCTCATGAGTAATGGCGACTATCAAAGATCGTTGGGTCAAGGAACCAAGGACCATGATCGACAGGAAAGAGTGTTGGGCCTGCCTTGAAGTGATACAAGCCATCTCTATGCTCCGACGCACATTTTTAGTGAGATAAATGGAGGCATGGGACTCAGGACGCAGTGTGCAAGTCACTTGAGAATTAATTTCTTAGCATGGAGCTCCATGCAGTCAGACAATGAAAGACTGCCAGGTCGATCTTTGTTTTTGCACTGTGACAAGAAACCGATAGTTGATCGCTCCCAACATCAAAAAGTGGGGAATTCAAAAAGTTAATGTGAAAATGATAGGTGAACCTGTCGAGTAATAGAGGAGGAACATCATGGCAAAGGTGTGGCTTGATCAGAGGTGATCACGGGAATTGGCATGGAGATATTTTGCTATGGCCATCGTTTAGTTTTTCCATGTTTTTTTATTTTGTACTTTTTTGGATTATAAAGAAGTAATCAAATTTTTTGTAATCATTTTGGGCAGTAGAGCCATCACATGCCGAGACAACTAGTCAATCGGACAGTTGGAACTCGACTAAGATATTTTGTAATTGGTGTTCAAAGTTCCCCTCTCCTTATAAATAAAGGGAAGAAACACTTAAACAAGGTTCATAATTTTTGGAAAGAACTCTTGGAAAGTGCCTTTTCCTGTTTTCATGAAGGCAGTGTTATCAATCTTGATGTATGCACATTTCTCAAAAAATTAATGCGAGATTTCTGGTGATTCCAACTTACTGGATTGTAATATCTTCATCTCCCCTTGTGTTTTCATATATGTTAACCATTCTTCTTAGAATTTATGTCACATAGCTGTTGGACATATTTCTAATTAGATGCAGATTCATTTAGATCAAGTTATTGATGGAAAATGCATGTATTGATGTGGAAATAAAGTCTTTAAAAAGTGCTCCATGTATCTTAGCATTCCATAAGCATTTCCTTACTCCCATTTCTCTCTAAACCTAGATACACAGAATTCTTAATGCTAAGCTCTGTATGATGGATTTCTCCTCTACTGTCTTCTACCATTACATCTGTCTTAACAACTTATTTGTTGCAAGCTCTCAATCTGATTTGGCCACCACTGACCGAGGATCATTTCCTGTGTACTCCTGCATGTACATTGGTTCATACATTGTATCTTTATGAAGGGTTCTGAAGTGTTTAAGATAAATTTAACAACACTAATTAAGATGTCCTATGCACTGATATCCTATCAAACCAAAGGTTGTATCTAGGAGAGACAACACTCTCAACTTACTGCATTAATGAAAAGTAAAGGACTTACACAGGTGGCTCAGTATTGGAAATTACAGGATTGTGGCTCTCCTTAACGAGTTTGGAAAAATAAAGAAGATTGGGACTTTGATGTTCCACTAGAAGAATGGGACTTCCTAGAATAAGTCTTGATCTAGAGCAGGTTCCCTATTTTGGAAGGACCAGAAAAGATTCGGCGAGGATATAAACCATCAAGTTCTTTCTCTATTAAAGAAGCATACTCAATTATTGCTACTAATCAACCCCCTCAAGAGGAAATTTGGTCATGTATTTGGCAAGCAAATTTGTGGCCAAAATTTCCACATTTCTTATAGATGTTATCCAGAAGAATAATGCTAACTTGGGAATGCATTTAGTAACCTATTTATATTTGTGCAAATCTCATTAGGAAACTACAAATCACCTCCTCAATGGATGCTCATTTGCATAGGAGTAGTGGACCAAATTATTTCGACATTCATGCAATCTGATCACCACAACAATGTAGATATTGTGGAAACAATAACCTCTTGGCAATATGTAGCTTTTAAAAGACCAATAATCAACCATGCTTAGATTCTCACTCTTGGCTTCACTCTATGGTCATTATGGAAGGAAAGAAGCAATCACATCTTCAAAAGAATCTGTAGGGGACCTAAAGAAATTTGGGAAGGAATTGTTAAGAACATCAGAGAGTCTACTCTCATAGTGAAATGATGATTGGTCTACCATCCCAACAAATCCGCCATTCTCTCCACTCTATCTCCCTTTCCCCCCTAATCCCACTTATGCCATTGTCTCGCTTTGCTGGCCCTTGTTCTCCAATGCTTTGGTCTCCTCCACAGAATTTTCTCAAATATAAATTTCATGGAGCATACAAAGGGAATCTTGGCTACTTTGGATATGGCGGCATATTTCAGAATCACCAAGGAGATCCTCTCTTCATTTTCCGCTTAATGGGAATCAACAACAACAATGTACCATACCATTTTTCTTTGGAAAAAGGACTCAACTCAGCAAAATCCCAAGGCATTCATAAGTTGTTGGTGGTGGGGGACTCTCATATTGCCATCAACATCCTCAAGCACCTTCAAAGTGGAACTGAACTAGATAAAATATCCTCTAGCTGGTGATTGGAAGATTACATATCTAGAATAGTAGGGTTGCTCACTCACATCCAGGTAGTCATTCCAATTCAAATTCAACGCTTTAGCAATAAAGTGATTGATTACTTAGCCAATATGGGTTAATCCTATTCATATCAGTCTTTGTCACCTCCTTGGGATTCATTCAACTCCTCTTCCCTTCTCACGGACTGTACTGCTCTCATTTTGAATGACAAAGAGTAATTTACCCCTGTCAATGAGCAATCAAATGGAGAACCCCTGAGTAGGGTGACAATTACGCAAAGCATGCGAGAGGAGAGGAGGCTTTCCCTCTGTCATCACCCCACTTCACTAAGGGGAGGATATGCCAATGTTCCCACCACTGGGAATTAAACTTCAATGCATTAACTCATAGTACTCTCTTAGATTAGATTATTTCACCTCACAAGGCGTTCTAGGGTTGCCTCAATTTGGTAATTTCTTCTTATTATCAGTTGCGAAGAGGTATGTTTACAGTGGTGAGTAGCAACCTCAAGCGTTAACCTGCCACCTTTCACCTTTCTCACTTCTCCCATATTATTTGTTGTTGTTTCCATCTTTTTGAAAAGGATATAGGTCCTCCTAGCCTGTCCTCCCTTGAAATTGTTATTGTCACCCAACTGATCATGGAGAATCCAATTTGAAGACAATGTATTACCACGCCTATTGCGTTTAAATAAAACTTAGACAATGTGGTCTAAAAACAAGTTTGAAAGGAATTCACTTGGATGAAAACTTTTCAAAGCCTTGGGATTTTGAACTACAATGCCAACTTGATTGATTTCTATAAGACTTCTAAGGCCATTTTCATTACATATACCAAAATAGGGAAAATATTCCAATGCACTTCATGATAACTAAATTGATAACCATAGTCACCTCGTATGTATTGGGAGGGAAATGTGGCGGCCTAGACTGTCATGATGGATAAAATTATACATGTCATTTCATGTACTCAGAGAAAGAAAATTAAATTATACGAAGAATGTCATAATGGCTTAATAAATTGATAAAGGAAGCCACCTCCTTCGTCGGTAGGTGTATCTATTTCAACCTTATGTGGAGGAAGGGTTGTTAACTTTTATTTTTTTAATTTAATGGATGATGGGAATAAATTTTGGAAGGAATATGCCAGTGACATCCTTCGTCTAAGTCGATGATCAATGAATGAGGCGTTGGGTAGCCCAAACCATCGACCAAAAACTATTAATATTTAATTTATATATTTGAAACGACAGTCTGTTAGTACACCTATCGTAGTGGAAAACCGTCCTCCCTTACCTGTCGTCTTGTCTCTACGTTTTCCTAGCATGGCGATGATGCTTCAATATGTGCATGAATGTGCTGAATCCAAATTCATGGTTGATCATCTTCTCCTTCTGAAGACGTTCTGTGTATCTTCGATTTTCATCCATGATTATCGCAACGTGATTAGGAATGGGGTCAATGCATTATCAACCATCTCCTTAATAGTTAAGCGAAAAATAAATCAATAAATTAACAAAAAGAATTGAGTACCCTAATTATCATAATTAATTTATGAAATACCATAATAAAAAGTATGAAAAACCATTTTAAAATGAGAAAAGAGATAGAAGTAACAAATAAATTTTAATAGTAACAAATACTTTTTAATAGAGCGCACAACAATATTTATTAATGTGGTTGTGCACTTTAACAAATAGGGGTCTATATTAATTATTAATAAGGGTTAAATGTTAAACCACAATTTATTTATATTCTAGCATTAATTGTGTTAATTATAACATAAAACATTATTAACATTTAATATATTAAGGTTTTATATATTTATATATTGACTATGTATAATATTTATAGATTAACACATGTTAACAATGGTTGACTATTGTTGAGATGGTTAACTATAGTCAACATAAGCATCATAGTCAATATTGATATATTGATTATGTATAATATTTAAATATTAACACATGATAACTATGGTTGACTATTGTTGAGATGGTCAATTATAGTCAACATGGGCATCATGGTAAGTCATGGTCAACCATGATCCAACATTGCATTTTGACGAAGACTATCTCCATATGAAAATCAAGCATGGTCAAACATGGTCCAACGTCACATTGTGACAAATATTGTCTCCATATGAAAATCAACCTTGATAAACCATGATTAACCATGTTTGTTTTAGGGTTTATAATACTTATTTTAAGGTTTTTATACCTTGGGTTTATAATATTAATCCCCTGGGTTTAATATTATTCCCTTGGGTTTTTAGTATTAATCTCTTGAATTTATAATATCAATCCCTTGAATTTATAATATCAATCCCTTGGGTTTATTAATCTAAAGGTTCATATCCCTAGGATATAATATTCTTTATGGGGTTTATATTATTAATCCTTGGGTTTAATATAAATCCATTGGGTTTATAATGATGGTCAACCATGGTCCAACGTCACATTGTGACAAAGATTTTCTCAATATGAAAATCAACCGTGGTCCAGTGTCGCATCATGGAAAATATTGTCTCCATATGAAAATCAATCATGGTCAACCATATATCAACCATTGTCCAATCCCACATTGTGACAAAGATTGTCTTGATATGAAAAACCATCATGGTTAACATGGTCCAATGTCACATTATGATGAAGATTGTCTCAATATGAAAATCAACAATGGTCAACCATGGTCCAACGTTGCATCGTGAAAAATATTGTCTCGATATGAAAATCAATCATGGTAAACCATGGTCCAAAGTCACATGGTGCCAAAGATTGTTTCAATATGCCAATCAACCATAGTCAACCATATTTATTTTAGGGTTTATAATATATATCTTAATATTTATATACCTTGGGTTTATAATATTAATCCCTTGGGTTTAAAATATTAATCCCTTGGGTTTAATATTATTACCTTTGGTTTATAATACCTTGGGGTTTTAGAATTAATCCCTTGGGTTTATAATATCAATCCCTTGGGTTTATTAGTCTAAAGGTTCATATTCCTAAGGTGTAATATTATTCATAGGGTTTATAATATTAATCCTAGGGTTTAATATAAATCCCTTGTGTTTATAATCATGGTCAACCATGGCCCAATGTCACATTGTGATATAGATTGTCTCAATATGAAATCAACCATGGTCAACCATGTTTGTTTTAGGTTTATGTACCTTGGGTTTATAATATTAATCCATTGGATTTAATATTATTCCCTTGGGTTTATAATCCCTTGGGGTTTTAGTATAATCCTTTTTATTTATAATATCAATCCCTTGGGTTTATTAATCTAAGGGTTTATACCTATGGTATAATATTATTCATAGGGTTTATAATCTTAATCCTTGGGTTTAATGTAAATCCCTTGGGTTTAATATAAATCCCTTGGGTTTATAATCATGGTCAACCATGGTCCAACATCACATTGAGACAAATATTTTCTCAATATGAAAATCAACGATGGTCCAATGCCACATTATGACAAATATTGTCTACATATGAAAAGAAATCATGGTCAACCATGGTCCAATGTCGTATTGTGACAAAGATTGTCTCCATATGAAAAGCAATCATGGTCAACCATGGTCCAATGCCACATTGTGATAAATATTGTCTCGATATGAAAATCAATCATGGTCAACCATGGTCCAATGTCAAATTGTGACAAAGGTTGTTTCAAAATGAAATTGAACCAGGCTCCAACATCACATTGTGACAAATATTGTCTTAATATGAAAATCAACCATGGTAAATCATGGTCAACCATATTTATTTTAGGGTTTATAAAATCTATCTTAGAGTTTATATACCTTGGAATTATAATATTAATCCCTTGGGTTTGATATTATTCCCTTAGCTTTATAATCCCTTGGGTTTATTATTCCCTTATGTTTATAATATCAATCCCTTGAGTGTATTAATTAAAGGGTTCATATTCCTATGGTATAATATTATTCATAGGGCTTATAATATTAATCTTTGAGTTTATAATCATGGTTTACCATGGTCTATTGTCACATTGTGACAAAGGTTGTCTCCATATCAAAATGAATCATGCTTAATGATGGTCCAATGCCACATTGTGACAAAGATTGTCTCAATATGAAAAACGATCATGGTCAACCATGGTCCAATGTCACATTGTGATAAAGATTGTCTCAATAAGAAAATCATCCATGGTCAACCATGGTCCACGTCGCATTGTGACAAAGATTGTCTTGATATGAAAATCAATCATAGTCAAGCATGGTCAACCATGGTCCAATGTCGCATTATGACAAAGATTGTCTCAATATGAAAATCAACCATGGTCAACCATGTTTAGTTTAGGGTTTATAATATTTAATTTAGGGTTTATATACCTTGGGTTTATAATATTAATCTCTTGGGTTTAATATTATTTCCTTGGGTTTATAATCCATTGGGGTTTTAGAATTAATCCCTTGGGTTTATAATATCAATCCCTTGGATTTATTGATATAATAGTTCATATTCCTAAGGTATAATATCATTCATAGGGTTTATAATATTAATATTAGGGTTTAATATAAATTCCTTGGATTTATAATCATGGTCAAACATGGTCAATGATGGTCCAATGTCAAATTGTGAGAAAGATTGTTTCAATATGTAAATCAACCATGATTAACCATGGTCAACCATAGTCCAATGTCACATTGCGACAAAGATTCTCTCAATATGAAAATCAACCATGGTCAGCCATGTTTGTTTTAGGGTTTATAATATTTATCTTAGGGTTTATATTCCTTGGTTTTATAATATTAATCCATTGGGTTTTTAGTATCAATCCCTTGGGTTTATAATATAAATCCCTTGGGTTTATTAATCTAAGGGTTCATATTCCTAGGGTATAATATTATTCATAGGTTTATAATATTAATCCTTGGGTTTAATATAAATCCCTTGGGTTTGTAATAATGGTCAACCATGGTCAACCATGGTCCAATGTCACATTGTGACAAAGATTGTCTCAATATGAAAATAAACCATGGTTAACCATAGTCGAACATCGCATTGTGACAAAGATTAACTCAATATGAAAATCAACCATCGTTAACCATGTTTATTTTAAGGTTTATAGTATTTATCTTATGGTTTATATACCTTGAGTTTATAATATTAATCCCTTAAATTTATAATCTTTTGGGTTTTTACTATTAATCTCTTAGGTTTATAATATCAATCTCTTGAGTTTATTAATCTAAGAGTTCATATTTCTAAGGTATAATAATATTAGTAAAGTTTATAATATTAATCTTTGGATTCAATATAAATCCAAGAAATCTCCTAGATTTATAATCATGATCAACTATGATCCAACATCACATTGTCATTCTCAATATAAAAATCAATCATAATCCAAAATCACATCATAACTAACCAAAAAAAACTATCACTAAATCACTAAAAACTGCGATGTTTAAATACCTACCATCTTTAAACCATGTTATTTAATGTCGCTCCCACCAAATTACATAACACAAAGACGTGTGATGGCACAGATTAGACTACACACTGATCCTTTAAACGAAGTTATATGCGTTTGCATGGAGGATTTAGAAAGATATTGGGCTGTACGAGAGTAAGTGTTCCGATAAAATGATAAGTGTTCTTTGTCATGCGTCATACTTCTATCACCAATTCTACCACCTTTCAATCGAAGACGACTGGCTATCAACTTTTACTGCTGTTAATAGCCGGTTGGGTAAGTTTTTCTCTTTATAATTATATTCTCATTTTTTATCATATTTAAAATATTTTATTTATTTATTTATTTTATTTTTATTTTTTTTACGCAGAAAAAGTCTCCGCTAAAAAACTATATATTACATCATATTACAACATATACAGTTATATCGTAGCTATTATATCATACAGAATATACCAACAACTGCCGAATATGCGCTAGCATCTGCTGCGCAACAGGAATCGATCGTGACCAAAATACGTGAAAACGACTTCTCCGAACACTAAACCATACACTCATGAACAAATATTTACTTTGCTTTTCACAAAGTAAATTTAAATTTTAACATATAAATTCTTATTTACTAAACGAACAGGTTTCATAATATTTAGGTCTGATCAATGACAGAGTCAACATGGTCATACGCGGTCTGAACATTTTCCATATTCAAACTATTATTTATATATTTATATAATTTTTTAATTTCCATTTTTAAACTATTATTTTAATATTTATATAATTTTTTAATATTTAAATTATATACCGTGTGATGGATTGTTTTTAAACTATTTCAATTTAGAAATATATTATAATTTAGGTTTTAAAATACAATTTACTTAAAAGGTTTATAGTATCTTTCCCCGTGTTTTTATATATATAATTTTTGGGATTTTGTTTTTCTACATAAATTGTAAATATTAGAAGAAATGTGATAGCGTGAAAGATCAATGAAGTTTTTGGAAGATGAAATCACAAGTCATCTCATTATATTAAATATGGTTTTACATTAATAGTATTACATCTATGGAGCTATTCTCTAAGTCAGAAAGTGATATCAAGTGATATTAGAGCTTAGGTATTTCTAACTATTTTTTTCTACGCTGTGCATCCAGGAATCTCAATGCGCCATACAAGTGCAGGTTTTGACACCTCAACACAAGACTAACTCTCTAAGGTCTAATACCTATCTCGATGCTCTATCTGACTCAATGCCTATCAAATCTATACCATTTTTCTATATGGTCATCTATTTCCTTTATGGGCTCTATGTGCACATCAATTTCCTTTGAGATAACCTGGTTTCCTTTTAGTGACATTTCCTCCCATTGCTCCTCATGTTCTTATAATGGTGCCTATCACTGTCTTTGTTTCCTGTGGAGGAATTGGAATGCTCTTTTCTTCTGGTTGTCCCTCCTCTATGCTTTCTATGGAATAACCCATCTAAATTCCCATCTCTTTCCTAGTCTCTTTCCAAGAAAAATGAAGTTCTATTGTTCATTTCATTGCTTTGAAGTTCAAGATGGACTTGAGGTTCTAGTCCTCTATTGTGGTGGCTCTAGAGGAAGCAATAAAAGCATATTATGTGTGCCTATTCAAGGATTTGAACTTTTGCACCATTAACACTAAGGGGATCATCTAGAAACATTAGTCATGTATATATAGTACACAAGTTCATGTGTTTTTATACAATGATTTCATTTTCAACATGCTATAGTAGTAGAAATTGGAAAGATTGGGGCACACTACATTGTTGCTCAAAACCACTGAATTTCTATTGATGTTGAAAGAGTGAAATTTCAACAAAGTATATTTCATTTTTTCTATCTCCCATGTGCGTATCAATTTTCTCATGTTTCAGATTGTCACTCGCAGAGTGCACACATTTTCAAAGTCCTTTAACGTATATTATTTCATTTCTTAATTAGCACTTTAAGAGTATTATGTAGTGTATTCTTCTTGCAATAATGTCTCAATTGCTTGTTTTTTCTGATGGTAGATATTGGTGCCAAGTATGGGAATTTTATTTCCACAACATGTTCATTGATTAGCATATTTACATGGTTTTAGTTTTGAGCAACCAATTTGTATGAATCAATTACCATTACCATTTGTATGAGAGGTATAGAAGTTTGATTGGCTTCTACATCCCATCAAGACACCTCCTATTGAAGATGCATTTTCTCATCCCTAATATTGGCGTGGTTTTGACTAGCAAAGAAAACTACAAATAATGGTCCAGAAAGATCAAGCACATACTCATTTTCAATAATTTTTTGGATGGCATCTGTGAAGGAGAAAATGACAATGGACCTAACATCAAATGAACTATTCATATGGAAGAACAAAGACAATAAATTATATGCCTTGATTGATGCATTATTAAATGAAGAGATGAGCTATCATATTGTCTCCATTACAAATTCTTATGATGCTCTAAAGAAGTTAAAAGATTTGTATGGCTCATATTTCCTTCATTACAAAATATTATGGTACTATAATGAAGTTAAAAGAAAGAAGTTGTTGATTATGGGGAAACATTTTACCCCACAACAAAACGTGCCACCATTCAAACTTTCCTTGTCTTGGAAGTACATAATGAATGGAAAGCCCATCAAATTGATGTGAAGGCTACTTTCTTGAATGGAGACCTAAAAGAGAATATATCAACTAGAACGTTTTGTTGAGAAGGGGGAAGAACAAAAAGTATGCAAATTCATCAAATCCTTAGTGGCCTAAAACAAGCATCACAAAGTTGGGATGAAAAGATAACTAAACATCTTTTGAAATTGAATTTCAAATAGCCTAATCTTGATGATGCAACTATGTTAATCAAGAAAGTTAGTAATATTGTTGTATATCTTGTAGTGTGTGCAGATGATATGTTTATGATAGGGAACAATGAAAACTATATTGCATCTATAAAGAAAAAATTGAATAAAGGCTTTGAGATGGCATATTTCTTCACTACTACTTGGGTATTGAAGTGACTCAACATCCAAAGTACATATTCGTCTCCTAAAAGAAGTTCACTAGAGAATAATTGAACGTGTTTTGCTTGGTTGAATGCAATGCAATGTTTTGTCTACTCTAATGAAACAGAATTTGAAGCTCACATCAAAAGAAGGGAATGAATTTGCAACAAGTATAGATAGTGTGTGGAAAATCTTATCTACCTCACCACTACCAGACCAATTATTTCATTTTTTGTTGGGATTTTTTCCATGTTTAGTGACAGAAGCCTTGTGAATGACATTGGTCTATTGCAAAAAGAGATTTGAAATACTCAAAGAGAACTCAATATTTTGGATTCAAGTATTCTAAGGTGGATGGTTTCATTTTAATTGAATATTCTGATTCAGACTTTGATATGTTGTGTCATCAATCTTGGATCAACAATTGTCTCATGCTCGTCACACAAACAATTAGTTCCATCATATTCCACAATACAGAGAGAATATGTGGCAGACCTGAAGCAACAAAAGAGCTCGTGTGGCTTAGAAAAATACTTAAAGATTTGCAAGAGAAACAAGCGCTTCTACTTCTCTTCTAGTTGACAATACTTGTGCAATTAAGTTGCCCAAGAATATAATGTTCCATGATCGAACTAAACACATCAACACAAACTATCATTTGATTTGACATCATGTAGAGGTCAAGACTATTCATTTGAGAAATTATCTCGCAAATGACCAAATTACAAGCATCTGCGTCAAAGCACTTAGAAGAGAAAAGTTTGAAAAGTTCAGAATGATGCTTGGACTCACAAACACCCCTCCAGCTTGGTGGGGGGAGATGTTCAACACATAGTCATTCGAGATTTTTGACCCTGTAAATAAATTGTAAATATTAGGAAGAATAAGACAATACTAAATATCAATTAACCTCTTGGAAGATGAAAGTAAAAGTCACCTCATTGTATTAAATATGGTTTCACATTAATATAATTGTACAGCAAAATTATTCCCTAAGCTTAACAAAAATGTAATAAATATTATAAATATTAATGAACTTAGCATGGGAAGATGTGTAATTATTTTTATATAACATATAGGCTCTTAATTTTTATTTTATTTTAATAAAAGATAAGCACATCTATGTTATATTAGCTAAAACTAATTTGAAAATAAATAAATACATTTAAGACTTATTGTTATTGTATTTGTTTTGGAATATACATATATATATAGGATATATGAAAATATTGAAAAACTAATTGTACTTGTAAATGAGAAAATTATTTTATGCGAATAAAAGAAAAGAAGATAATTTAAAATTTTCACGTATATAGCTTCCTTTTTTATAATAATCTTTAATTGTAAGTGATACTTAGTAAATTTGAAATAACTTAATTCATTTTAAATATTTACTGATGTTATTTTATAATTTTATGTCATTACTTAAAAAAAAACACACTTTATTGTTAACCTAGACCCATCTTAAGCGTGGGCCTATGGAATTTCTCTCTTTTAAAAACGTTAAGATGGATGTAGGCTAATATGTATTTTTGTGTAGTTTGATTTTGGGGTCATCTTATATTTGGCTTTATGTATTTTTAACTATTTTTTCATCAAAAAATAAAGTGTTAAAGTTTTGTAGAAAGAGTTTCTCATTATAAAGTTCATGGAAATTTCTTTTCAACTTTTGTAATATTTATTTTCTCTCACACTAAAATAATAGAAATTATTTTGAATAGCAGCTAGTCTAGTGTTCCTAGAATAGTGGTTAGTCCACACAAAGTTGATTCCCAAGGTGCAATGGTTAGTCCAATTCGTAGAGTGGTGATTAAATCACACAAGGTTTATTCCCAAAGTGCAGTGGTTAGCCCAACACTCCCCTTCCAAAGAATTCCAAAAGTGAAATTCTCAAAGTGTAATGGTTAGCCCAATGTCCAAAAACACATCACAAAAAACATGGATAAACACATGATCAGGTGTCAAACCCAGGCAGAGAAAATTTTAATAAAATCCCACCACTGAAAAAATGCACAAATACGTATCCTCTTAAAATTATGTTCTTTGTCACTTACAATGCTACAAGACCGATTTGTGACGGACGGATCAGCGGTACACAGTGAGCATTCAAATGAGAGGGTGATTTTCAAAAAACAAGTTTCAGCGCCAGAAACATGTTTCAAGGCCAGAAACAGTAAAGTTAAAAAAATGTTTCAGAATACAGAAACAGCGAAATGCATGGACGATTTGGTGAATATCGGATTTGACCTGAGCGATATGTTTTGATAAAAGGAAAAATGCCGGGCGCTTTATGGCAAGCAGCGTCCACTTAGGTTGAATGCATACTTTTACAGAAATCCATAGGTAATAGAGTTTTACTAAAAATAAATTGAAATTTGGTTAACTATTATGGTGCCTGTTGTGAGGATGGGCGTGAATCCATTGGAAAAGCTGAAGCTTTAATTTCTTTCTTGGAAATGAAATCTCTGTCACCTGTCCTATGATTTAAAGTTTTCTTTCTTATGCAATTTGACAAGTTAATATTTGTTAATACATATATATTATAGTTTATAAATGTTAAAAATAAATTATTTTTAGTTTTGTGGATGTTAAATTTATTTATTTATTTATTTTATTTTTATTTTATTTATTTATTTATTTATTATTTATTTATTTATTTATTTATTTTTTTTTTTTTTTTCCAGTTTGTTATTCATTAGCCGTTAATAATATGATGATCAACCATATCTCATAAAAACAGTTTCTGTGGTATATAAGTTGTTAGATTCTAATTAGTATATAGTTAGTGGCAATGTTAAATGCAATCTGATATTGTAAAATACTAATGGTTGTGTTAGGCCACAATTATGCTTGGACAATTAATTTTTCATAGGATTTGGTGAAAAAGATTCAAAAGATCCAATTGTGGGAGTGTTTGAATAGTTTTTTTAATAGTGGAAATGGATTCAACACCATCAAAAACCCCTAGGACACCCACTAGGATTTCCAAATATTTCTAGTGGATTTTTTTCAAAATCCTGAGAAATTGGGCCTCATTAGACTATGGCAATGCTAGTACCTCTAATCAGGGATGGATTTTAACGGATAAATTGGCAGTCAAAGGGTGATTTGTCCATCAAATACATTTTAAAAATTTACAAAACCATCAAAATCCTTCTCTGATATTGTGATGACAGGCTAGGAGATTATTGAATTGAGGCTTTTGTGATCCATATCAATTATAAGAAGAGTTTCGGCGAAAATCACATGAAGAAAACCTTTGTCGATGTGTTTCGAACCAACCAGTGTGGTTCATCGTCAGGACAAGTTGAAGAAACAGATCCAGCTTTGCCTGCTAAATAGTCTGACCAGAGCTTCCAACGGCTAACTTGACCAACAGCTAATTTTGACTTAGGGACCAGAGTCATAAAATCATTTTTATAATTTTAAGGAAGTTAGTTATATTCGGTGACCATACCTTTAAAAAAAAAAAAAAAAAAAATTGTAATTGGTGTTTAAGTTAATAGATAGTAAAAAAGTATCATTTAATAATTAAAAATTATAAGTTATTCGTAATTTAAATGGGATTTAGTTATATGGAAGACCTTTCTTTTAATATAAAATATATAAAGAAATTTTAAGAAAAAGTTAGTTAAAATAAATATATATTAAAACAGAAAAAGTTAAATAATAAATAAATAAATAAATAAATACATAGATAATCTAATTAAGAACGTACTGGTAAAGATTAAAGTTAGTTGAATAATAATAATAATAATAATAATAAATAAATAAAAAATAAAAGATAAAATAATAAATAAATATATCGAATAATAAAAATAATAAATAATAATAAAAAAAATAAAATATATATAAAAATAATAAATATATACATATAAAAGTTAAAAAAAGAAAGGCAGGGGGCTTGTTTAATAAAATAAAGAATAATAGATAAGATTTTATTTGTTAATATCCATCAGGAAAAAAAAATAGAAAGAGCGACACAAAATAAAAAGAAGGAGAAGGACAGGAAAAAGACCATTAGAAAACCACAGAGCAAGAAGGATAAACCCTAGGAGGAAGGAAAAGACAAGGCTCTAGGGGGAACAACGAAAGCTCGAAAAGGATAAAAAAATGGGGTGGGAAAGGAAAAGAAAGACTAGGAAGAAAGGGCAGGGATCCAACAGCTACTGATCTTCCAGCCGTCATCTCTATTGAGATTGTTAGGTCTTCTTTCAATCTCAATAGCTTCCCTGAATTTACGATGATGGAACTGAGCAACTTTGGCAATAACCTTGGCCTCCTCTATACAAACCTGATGCTTGGTCTTTTCCGCATGCTCTGCTAACGCTGAAGACTTGGTTCTCCCATGTCTTAGGTCAGCTGCATGTTCGCTAATCCTTTGATGGATGGAGCGCCCTGTTTCCCTGATATAGGGGGTCCCACAAGAACAAGGGATCAAGTAGACACCCTCCATGTCCTTAGGGTCAACAGGGTCTTTCACCGATCGGAGGATTTGCGAATGGTGTTAAGGGGCCTAAAGGTTGAGGGAATATCATACCTCTTAAGGATCCAAGCAATCTTGTCCGTGGTTCCCTGGACAGAGGGAAGATGGACACCTAGTTGATGCTCCTTCGGTACTTTTTTAATTAACGCATTTTTAGAGGCTTTAAGGAAAGCCTTATGACCTAGATGCCTACTATAGCCATTCTCCACAAAGACATTAAGGAGATGGAATATCTCCTTATCAAAGCTTTCATTATCAGAAATCCTAAGGGCACGAGTAGCGAGGGTGTTAAGAACACCCATCTTTTGAGTAGGGAAGTGATGGGAATCGGCATGAAGATACTGCTCCTAGGGTTTATCCTTCTTGCTCTGTGGTTTTCTAATGGTCTTTTTCCTGTCCTTCTCCTTCTTTTTGTTTTGTGTTGCTCTTTCTATTTTTTTTTTCCTTGATGGATATTAAAAATAAAATTTATCTATTATTATTTATTTTATTAAATAAGCCCCCGTCTTCCTCCCTTTTTTTAACATCTAATATATATATATATATATATATATATATATATATATTATTTTTATATTTATATTTATATTTTATTTTATTTATTTATTTATTTAACTTATTTTCTCGTTCTAAATATATTTATTCTAATTAACTTTTATCTTAAAATTTCTATAATTTTTATATTAAAAGAAAGGTCTTCCCATATAACTAAATCCCATTTAAATTACAAATAACTTATAATTTTTAATTATTAAATGATACTTTTTTACTATCTTTTTTTTTTTTTGAATGAAGACTAATTCTATTAAGATTAGAAAAGTATAGTACAATCAAGCTTGCATGCAAGCGAAGCAGAAAAGCAAGGGAGCCGAAGGTGAAAGGCTATCCGCCTCGCTCCATAGAGACAAACAAAGAAAGGGCCATAGAAAACACGGGAATACAAAAAGCTAGAACTAAGAAAAGAGATCTACCCTGAGAGGGCAGTTACTGCCACACGACATTTTTTGCCTTTTGCATTGCTTACTTTGACCCATCCAGAGGAGTTTGGCTGATCCATAACAAGTTGTAGAATATTTTGCCCTGGCGGCGGAATATCCTTATTAGAGTCTGAGGACGAAGATAAATGAGAACGTTTCTAAGAGATCTGAGGGGCGGAGGGGTTTGCCGGACCGACCGAGAGAGCGTCCAGCGGAATCTCAACATTCTGCCCATCTGCTAAAATTTCCTCCTCATCTGAACTAGAGGAATCTATATCATCCATAGGAGGGGGAGTCACACATGGATTCCAGCTTTTGGATTTGGGTTTGCGATTCAGATTCTTCTTTTTGTCGAGGAACTGGGTACAGAAACTTTGGAGGTGCCCCGTTTGATGACAATGGCGGCAACAAAAGGCTATATTCTCGTAATCCAAGGTTTGAGTCCAGTGGAAATCTCCAAACTTGAGATTAATCTGATTCAGCAGTCCTTTGCTAATATCTATTTCTGCACAAATTCTGTCGTAGGTGTAGAGTCCATTTTCCTTTCGTGAAGAATCTACAGCCATGTAGCGTCCTAAAGTGTCTGCAATGGCTAAAAAGACAGAGATATGCCATAGATGCGTTGGAAGATTCGGGAGCCTGACCCAAATGGGAATCTTGGTGATGACAGTTGTAGAAGGGTCAAAGTCTGGAAACCAGGGGGTGAGAAAAAGCTCAGCCGAGCCCCAAAACCAAGGGCCTCCCATTAAGGCCTTCTGGTAATCTTCATTTAAGTCAAAAGCGACAATGAAGAATCCTTTTGAACATAAGTAGATCTCACTTTTTTTAGTCCAATTGGTATGGATCCATTGGTATAGATCTGATGTGCGAGGCCAAAGCCCATTAAATCTGCATATGAGTGCGGATTCTACAAAAAGCTGATAGCGATCGTCAATCCCAAGATGAGAGAGATTGATGGAAGGAATTTCCTCTGATTTGTTTACCAAAAATGGCTTTGGCGCCCCAGATGGTTGGGCTGCTTTCGCAGAGGGCTGCAGTTGGGCAACGTCTTTGCAGATTGCATCTTTATAAGGGAAAGAAGGGGCAGAGGAGGTCTGCCTAAAGGAACCACCTCTTAAACGAGCCACAATAGAAGCGTCCTTATGAATGCTATACGAGGAGAGAGGAAGGGGATTCATAAGTTGCTTACCCTTATATAGCAATCTGAGGTAATAGGAGGGGATCCCTAGCCAGCGTTCGAGTTTTTGCAAAAGATCCTGCACGAGATCAGTTGCGCGTACCCATTGCATTGTCGTTTTTCTCGAGAGATTGACTTGGATCTGAAATGCATGTGTTTCTTCAGGGAGATCTGGCTGGTTCAAAGGAGGAAGCTACTTCCAACCAACAGTAGATAGATCCAAGTCCAGATTCGCCAGTCTTTGAGCATTGACCAAAGCTGGATGAGGGGCACAGATGCAGTCGATGTGTAATGCCTTCCTTGGTGCCTTTACAGGCCTATCGATCTGGCTTGGGAAGCCGATCCACCGGGACAAGGAGCCAACTTCCCGCATATTGCCAATTGTCCGCGAGTCGGAGTGGAGATCATGAGGCTCTGAGAATTTGAAAGAATAGAGTATTTCAGTCCTAGCCCCTGCTACCCGGCTCCAACAGGTCTGCAGCGGCAAGGGGGACCCCGACCTGTGAAAGGGAGGGCTTTGAATCAGACAGACCACAATCACAGCAGTTGCGGAAGCCATGTGGAGGACGAAGAGAACGCCTTCTGGGAAGGCGGGAGTCTGGAACAGGCAGAAGAGCCGACCTGGGCTGTCGCCCAGCAGAACCAATGTTAGGTCCGCAATGTGAGAAAGAAAACACTAGTAATGTTTGCCCCCTGTCAGTTTGATAAAGATCTGTATCAGATCTTTATCCATGCAAAGTGGATCTTTCTTTGTAAGGCCTTGATCAGATGGATCGGGCAATTCCTCTGTGACCCCAGATGCGTCATATAGTTTTGGCTCTTGTCTACGCCTTGGTCTCTCCGGATCTGGCATATAGGGGGCGTTATCCAGAGATCCATCTGCTCTGGCAATAGTATGTATCTGCGACAGGGAAAACTGGGTCTTCGGGCTCATGGCCGCTACATCCATTTTCCATTCATTGGCATGAACTCCCGCCTGTTCAATAGAGTGCTGAAACACCTCAAGCAACACGACCCATAATCTCCCCCTTGCTGACTGAATCAACCACACTGCCTCTCTTGCGTCGTCTACGACTAGCTGATCTGTTCGGTTACCCTGATGCTGGAGGAGAAGGTGTCCAAGCATCGATCTTCTGTGGGGGTTCCTGCGCGGCCCCCATCTCTGGTGTGCACTGCGGCGGCGGCATGGAAACCTGGAGCAGCAACCCTAGCCATCGTTTTCTTCCCTATTTCACTCCGATATGTTTACTTTTTTATTATCTATTAACTTAAACACCAATTAAAATTATTATATTTTAATATTTTTATATATATTTTAAAGGTATGGTCACCGAATATAACTAACTTCCTTGAAATTAAAAAAATGATTTTATGACTTTGGTCCTTAAGTCAAAATTAGTCGTTGGTCAAGTCAGCCGTTGGAGGCTCTGCTCAGACTATTAACATGCAAAGCTAGATCTGTTTCTTCAACTTGTCCTGACGATGAACCACACTGGTTGGTTCGAAACACGACGACAAAGGTTTTCTTCAGGCTAGGAGATGTGAAAACCCTCAAATTTAATGATGGTTCTATTTTGAAATTCCAACCATACCTCTAATGACTTGTCTTTATTTTTCTATATTATTAATAACCTTGAAATATTTTAAAATTAATTTTAAAGTGCTACTTCTTGAAGAAAAAAAAACTCATTTATTTTCCAATCTAATTTGTCTAAAATCACAAGTTTGATTGGTGAACTCTGCACAATAAAAGTGCCTCAGGATTTTTGAGGGTGTTGAGTCCAGATATACTAACAAAAAGACCAATTAAACAAATTTCACCAGAAAACCAAAAATCCACAAAAACTC
>APFE031596277.1:171804-210029 GCA_000404065.3 Pinus taeda | reverse complement strand
ATTTGTAAGGTTAATTTATTTTTAAGCATATGTATATTACTTTTTATATATAAATCTTCCAGGAGGAGGAAAGTAGGATGAACTTTATAACATATTTTAAATAATAAAAAATCACATTCTATTTTTATTATCTATTTTTTTGTTTTAAAATGTTATTTCATTTCTTTTTTATACTGCTTTATTTAAAAACATTTCTATTTGGTTAATAAGTAGTGTAGCCATATAAGCCCTACGGGGGTAGGCAAGTTGGTAATCACACTGCGGTGAAGTTCGTTAAAAAGGCAGGCTCTGTACTGAAGGTCACGAGTTCAATTCCCCTGAACTAACCCGGCACTGTGGAGAAGGGCAGGCGCAACTCCCAGTGGTTATAGAGGTAGTGGTCAGAATCGACCCCGTGTAACGCAAGTTGCGAGGCTGCCCCTGTTGCCGATTCCACCGTATACAAACAAAAAAAGAGTAGTGTAGCCATATAAATTAAATGGTTGGTAAAAATATATAGGCATCAATCCATGATAAACATCAAAACATTTATTTCATGATACATTTTATGTTGCTAAAATTAAAAAATCATAAAAGTTAACTACATAATTTATTAAAGTTATTGCCCACCAAGGTACCTCAATGACTATAGTTATGTTGTGAAGTATTGTATAAAGTATGAAATTCAAGGTTCAAATCCCCTATGGGTAGAACCAAAAAGATCTATTATTATTATTATTATTATTATAAAATTAATGTATAAATTAAATATATATACATTTTAAAAAAAACATGTCACAAGATCCTCACTCTACCATGGAGATTCTTAATTTGGAAATAGATTTTGTTACGATACCATGGGCTAAAATCAAAACTTGCTAAAATTAAGACTTGTCTATATTGCATGCCCAAAAAATCATAACTAATTTCATATGACATTTTTTCTTCTTCTAATTAATCAATTTAATTAAAAGGGAAAAAAGGGTATAACTACTTTAGAGATAGATCTCAACCTTTGATTTGTAAATACTACTATGAGTATTCTAGAATATTTCATGGAGATTAAATCCCTGTCATCCACCTAATAATCATAGACACCCCTAAATTTAATTTTACTTATATATATATATATATATAATATAATAATAATAAGATTTTGCAGGAACTAGGATTTCACAAACCTAGATTCAGGTGCATAACCCTCCAGCTATCATCTAGCTCTTTGTAACACAGTTTGATCTCTTTTATCAAGACTTGCAACTGATTTTCTAATGACTCCCTCCTCGAGAGGGGAGGCTTCATACCCCTCCTATCGTAATGTTGCTATAGGAGACGTCAGTGCTAGCCACAAAGGTCCTTCTTTAGTATCTCGTCCATCAATCCTAGGGAATGTTCAATAAGGAAGTTAGTCGAGTTCCCCATACTGTGAGCCACTTGGTAGAATAAACAAAAGAATCAATGCCCCCCTAAAGTAGTCCAAAATCTGATGAGGTTAAATCTAATTCAGTATTGGACTACGTTCAATATAGACATATGCATTAATTTGCAAATTTATTGGCATTTGGCCCACTAAAAACGATTTGATCTCTTGGATTCGAAATAAATAGCAACCAAAGGGCCATATTGAACTCCAGCTAATCACCAAATGCTTCTTCACAATCATATATACTAATCTAGAGGACCACACAAGGGTTTTTGAAAATGGGCCGTATTTTCTAGCAATGCTGGGATTTTCATTCAGTTTTGGACCCCAAAATACAATCCAGGCAATGAGAAATTCTTGGTTGTTCCAGTTTATATTTGATTGTATGCTTTTCCCATTGAATATCGGTAAGAAGACATCTTGGAAGGGATAGGAAACACCATTAGATCGTTCGTGAAAATACCAGAGATCACAAATAGTAAAAGGTATATGAATTTATCCCAGGATCTATGTATATATGAATATATCTAAGCCTTTGCTTGAATCCATTGAAATTACCCTACATGATGTAGTCATTGTCCAACCCATGGATTACGAAAATGTTCCCTTCCGATGTTGCCATTGCCATGAATACGACTGCCTCTTCAAGGATTGTATGCTTGTAAATCCTTCACCTCCGTCCATGCAATCCATAACTATTGATCAAGAGGAATTGTTCAAACCATATAATCATTGTAGAAATCAGAGGGCTACAATAGGCAATAATAGGGAACCCCTTTAGTTTAATAACAGATATGACGATCTCGCAAATATGGAAAATTCTTTGAAAAATCCTGAGGTCCCTCACATCACTGTAGGAATCCAAGAGGATCCCAAAAAGGATAGCCCTGTAAAGAAAAGGAAAATTCCAGATAATCCTAATGATAATAAAACTAGTCACTTTGAAGATAAAGAAAACATGGAAGTTGAAATACTTGATGTAGGGCAAGCAAGCCAAGAGAATAACAACGAGGAAAAAAATCAAGACGAAAGAGATGATTCAGAGGAAATGGATGCAGATGCACAAGTCTTATCAACAATGTTGGAAGAGCTTAAGCATCAAGACCCTCGAACCATCCCTGAGCCTAAAATAGATTTGCTCCATCAATATTTTCTTAATGTCAAAAACTTGGCAAATGTTTAGCAATCTCATCCCATAAAGCGTGACCCAAAACTCCATTCTTCGGGATCCAAAGCCCCCTCCAAGCCCGTCGAAAAAGAAAAAATAAGAGGGAGGAAAATGAAACAAGAATTGATCCAACAAGTAGATAATTTTCTAGCCAATTGTGGTAAGGTTCGCTTGATTGTGGAGTCTTACACTCCCATCCCCTCTCTTTCTAAATGAAGATATTTTCGTGGAATCAAATGGAATTGAATAACCGTGGAAACTAAAGGCTACTTAAATACCATATGAAAGAGAAAATCCAAGCATAGTCATCCTTGAGGAAACAAAACGCACACGTGAGAAAATGTAATCCCTCCCTCATAAGATTTAGAAGGGGGGGCAAGTTCAATCTCTAGATGCAACTCGAAAAAGAAAGAAAGAAAGAAAATTATTTTAACGTCCATGAGGTTAAAGATAGCCTATGGGACAGATTGCTTCTTCATTTGCTTGATGTGTTCAGCCCTTTTTCTGTGAAGCCTCGCAATAAATTCTCCCAGCTTCTCGACAAACCCCTCACTAAATAACTTATCCCAAGAGCTAGCTGCCAGCATATCTGCATAACTTTCCCTGTTGTCTTTGAAGGCCTCACATTTCAAAATGAAATGCTTTTTTGTTTCCACTTTTCTGGAAGAAAAAAAATGCATACTCTTTCCTCCCACACTTCTTTTGGCATTTTCAAGCACCCTGTTTCACAACAGAGTTGATGAGAATTAATCCTTAACCGAGCAATAAGAATTTTGGCTCTCCAAGAGATATTGGCCTCTATGTATGTTTTTGGTTGATGACTATGAGTGGGATTAAACACTTCAATATAATACTTTTTCTTTCTTCCTAGCTCCTTATCCCAAGTACGCTTGTGGAACTTATCCATAACAAAAGATTTTATCTCTTTGTTGTTTATGGGACACGTGTTCAAGCAAATACCCCATTTACTAAACCATTTGTTATTTTTCTGCATCCAAGTCTTTTTTCTACTACACAATATGTCATTAAAGACAACCTTAGGCCATCTACCCTCTTCCATTTGTTCAATTTTTTTTAAATACCTTATGACTCGCACCATAGCAATTATTTCAATAGGAGCAGCCCCTGTTTCACTTAACAAGATAGCGTAAGGAACTACACTTTTAATCTTGAATTTGTTTGTAATCAAACGCTTCTGAATTTTCTCAATTTGTTTCCACTGCATATTGGATGTACTGTTGGTCCATAGTTGACAACCATAGAGAATCATCAGAATCACTAGAAGCCCAAAAAGAGTTTGAGTGGTTTTCTAGTCCCATAACGTTGCCTCTCTACACCGATTTTGAAAATCATAAAATGCTTTCCAACCCCCCAAAGTTCTTTTCTTTCTACAACCATCCCAACTTAGATTTTTGTTGAAGTAATTCCAAGGTATTTGTAATCTGCAACTTCTTCCAGAATGTTGCCTTCAAAGTAGAACTTATCCTGGTTATGTTTTCTTTTTTTAGAAAAAACACTACTTTTGTTTTGCTGATATTGACTTGCATCCCCACACTTCTACAAAAATGTTCAAGGGATAGTAAGTACTCTTGCAAACCAAGAGTTGATTTAGCGATCAAAAAAAGGTCTAGCGGTAATTTGGAACCCCAAAGAAATAGCCTTCTCGGATTGGATTGGATGCCAAGAATCCTTGCTGGAAGATTGCAACTATTTGGTTTCAAAGAATTGGGTTATCTAATGGCCATATATGGTCCACATATTACTACTGAAAAAGGTTATATTCCTCAATAATATTTCGCAGCTCTATAATATCCATCAAGAGGAGATTTGTATCGTTGGTGTCAATTTCAACATGATTACTTCCTTGGAGGAGAAAAAGGGAAGAATTTGAAGGTTGGATGGGGATGTGCACCTGTTTAAGAACATAATAAAATCTATGGGCACCACAGATGTTCCAACTATCAATGGTCTCCAAACTTGGAACAACCGATGGGGAGGTAAGTACCAAATGACTGATTGACTAGATTTATTTTTAATTCTTGAAAGTTTGTTAGAGAAATATTTTTTCATGGAGGCATCAATACTACCTTTTGCTGACTCAGACCATTTGTTGATCTTACTAGAGTTCTATCTCAAGTTTTGTCCAAAGAATCACCCATTCCATTTTGAAATCTTTTGGCTCACATACCCTTCATTTGTAGAGAAATCAATGGTGGAAAACATTAAAGCTCCAAGCTCCTTCCATATTCAAAATTTCCAAGAGAAGCTCAAGATCCTCGAAGCTCAAATTAAAAAATGGAACTAGGAGGAATTTGGAAATAACTTCTAAGTCAAATCCCTATTAGAGGTGCACTTAGAGATATTGCAACAACAAATAATTCTGGAAGGTTTCCCACAAGAATTAACCAACCAAAAAATTGTTCTCCTTTCCAAGTGGAAGAAAGAAGGAAGCAAGAATGGCTTATGTGGAAAAACAACTCCTAGATTAATTATCCCAAAGAAGGGGAGTGAAATATCAGTTTCTTTCTAAACTCAACTGGGAAACACATTACAACACACTTAGATCTAGAAAAGGAACTCACTACTTTATACATGAATCTCTTAAAGGAAACCTCTCCTAATCATCTCCCTTCTATGGGGAAAATATTGACACACATTTCGAGCATAGCCACTGAAGATCAAAACATAGCTTTTAAGAGGGAGATCACAATTCAAGAACTGGTAGAATCGATCATGAGCTTACCAAAGAATAAAGCGCCAAGACCTAACGGATTTACCTTAGACCTTTTCCAAGCTTGTTGGTCAATTTTGGGGGAAGAAATCCTAGTTTTGGTGGAGGAATATTGAAGAAATCAATCAATATTAATTGCCCTCAACACCACTTTCTTCTCCTTGGTTCCCAAATCAACATAGGTTTTGGAACCAAATGGATTTTGGCCAATATCCCTTTGCAACGTCACTTACAAAATCCTCTCCAAAATCATATCTAACACATTAAATCCCTATTCCCCTTCCTTATTTCAAATGATAAATATGGATATATGGAAGGTAAACAAATTCTGGATGGAATAACAATGACCCACAAACTAATTCACTCCATGAAGAAAATATAAAAGGAAGGCTTGTTAATTAAAATTGACTTCTCCAAAGCTTTTGACAATTTAAATTGATCTTGCTTATTTCACGTGTTTAAAGCCTTTTGGTTCTCAAAAAAATGGATAGCATGGCTTGCATCCCTATTCTCTTCTGTTTATTTTCCATCTTGATAAATGGCTTTCCCTCAACCACCTTTATTTCCTCTCGGGTAATTCAACAAGGGGACCCCTTTATCCTTTCCTCTTTGTCTTGACTATTGAAGGTTTTGGCTAATATGTGAAGTAAACCATGCATAGAGGAGAGGTTATGGGTATTAAGCTAAATAACCACTCTGATCCTATCACACATCAATAATTTGATAATGACATAATGTTGATGAGAATGCCCACAATTCGAAAAGCACATGCCATTAAAAAAAATCTAGATTATTTTATGCTAGCTTCAGGAGCTACAGAAAATCTCTCCAAGTACCAAATATTTTTCTTAAGTACTCATTTTGGTATCTGAGCCCATCTCACCAGATTCTTAAGCTTTCAATATTCTTTAGTCCCCATCATATACCTTGGTGCACACCTTTTTGACAACTCTCTAAAAATTATTCATTGGCAAGATCTCATTGATAAAATTTCCTCAAAACTGGACAACTAGACATTTAGATCCTTGAATATAGCAAGTCTTCTAGTTTTTCTCAAATTTGTCTTGAAATCCCTCCCTATTTACATAATCTTTGTGTTTGTTGACCCAAAATGGGTCCTCCCCTCTATTCACAACCTATATAGATAATTTTTATGGGGTGGGGCCACTCAAGAAAGAAAATGAGAATTAGTGGCCCGGGATAAAGTCTTCCTTCCAAAACAAAGGGGGAGTTTAGGCTTAAGAGATCCATAGGTTCCCAATAAAGTAATGGGTGCAAAGCTATCGTGACAGTGGATCCAAGGAGGTGAAGATATCTGGAAAACTATATGCAACAACAAGTGTATCCCAGGTGCAAGTTTAGCTTCATGGTAATCATAATACATCGGGCTCTTCTATTTGGAACCTTGCAGACCAAAACAAAGTCTTGATCCAACAACATGCTTTCTAGGAAGTTGGAAATGGAGGACTAGCCAAGTCTTGGGATGAATCATGGTAGTGATTACCCAAACTTAGTAATTTGAGCCAATTCTCTCAACTTACTGCATTAATGAAAAGTAAAGGGCTTACATAGGTGGCTTAGTACTAGAAATTATAGGATCACGTCTCTCGTTGGAAAGTTTGGAAAAAGAAAGAAGATTGGAACTTCAATGTTCCACTAGATGAATGGGCCCTCATGGAATAAGTCTTGATCCAGAGAAAGGTCCCCATTTTGAAAGGATCAGACAAGCTTCGGTGGGGATATAAACCATCCAACACTTTTTCTATTAAAGAAACATACTCGTTAATTATTGTTGCTAATCAGCCCCCTCAAGAGAAAATTTGGTCTTGTAGTTGGAATGTGAATCTATGGGAAAAGTTTTTCATTTCTTATGGATGTTATCTAGAAGAAGAGCATTAATTTTGTAACAAATTCAGTGGTGAGGTTTCAAGGGAATTTCCTATTGCTATTTGTGAAAACCTCATTAAGAAAATGAAAATCACCTCTTCAAAGGATTCCCATTTGCATAGGAGAAGTGGACCAAATTAGCTTCAACATTCAAGCAATCTGATCAACACAACAATGCAATAACTAATGTGGAAATAATAACTAGCGATCTGTAGCTTTTAAAAGCGCAATAATAAATCGTGCTTGGATTCTCGCTCCTGGCTTCAATTTATGGTCATTATGGAAGGAAAGAAACAACCATATCTTCAAAGGAACCTATAGGTGACATAAAGAAATTTGGGAAGGAATTGTTAAGAACATTAGAGAGTCCACTCTCATAGTGAAATGAGTGGAAGATGGTTGGTATACTACCCCAATGGAATCCCTAATCCTCTCCACTCTATCTCTCTTTCCCCTATAATCCCACTTTATTCCCATGCCTCGCTTTGTTGGCCCTTCTTCTCCAACGCTCTGGTCTCCTCCTCCACATAATTTTCTCAAATATAATTTTGATGGAGAATCCAAAGGGAATCTTGACTCTTCTAGCTATGGGGGCATATTTCAGAATCACCAAGGAGACCGTCTCATTTTCATTATTTTCTCAATCGGAATCAACAATAACAATCACAATAAAACTTTTTTCTTTGGAAAAATGACTCAAATCAATAAACTTCCAAGGCATTCGTAAGTTGTTGGTGAAGGGGGAATCTCACATTGCCATCAACATCCTCAAGCACCTCTAGACTAACACTAAACTAGATAAAGTATGCTCTAGATAGTGATTGGAAAATTGCATATCCAGAATAGTAAGGTTTCTCACTCACATCCAGATAATCATTCCAATTCACATTTGACACTGGCGATAAAGTGGAGGATTGCTTAGCTAATATGGGTTACTCTAATTCATATCTCTCTTTATCAGTTTCCTGGGATTCAATCCACTCCTCTTCCCTTGTGACAAGTTGTAGTGCTCTCATTTGAAGGAAAAGGATCAATCTACCCTTGTCACTTAGAAATCAAATGGAGACACCTCGGATGTGGGTAACAACTAGAAAAATCATGCAAGATGAGGGGAGGCTTTCCTTCTGCCATCACCCCACCTCACTAAAGAGGAAGGAGGTGCCATCTTCCCCTCCATTTGGCATTAAAATTAAATGCATTAACTCATGGTACTCTCTTCAATTATTACACCTCCCAAGATGCTATGGGTTGCCTTAATTTGGTAATTCCTTCATATTATCAGTTGGGGTGAGGTATGCTTATAGTGGTGAGTTGTAAACTCAAGTGACAACATGTCACCTTTCTCACTACTCCCATATTTTTCGTTGTTATTTCCATCTTCATGAAAGGGGTAGGTATGAGTCCTCCTAACTTTTATTGTTGCCTAACTTCTCAGGGAGAATCCAATTTCAAGATTTGTAGTCGTGAGGATACTCCAAGTGGCACTCAAAATTTTCTCAGTTAATGCTTGAGAAGGCAGGCTTAGGATTCCACTTTTTTCTAGACGCCAGTACATGCCCATTACTTGCCTCTCATCTACTTAGGTGTTTTCTTATAGTGGTACTTTCATGTATTTTCTAAAGCACATTAGTCTACCATATAAATTATAAGGATTCCTTGTCTTTTCTGTTATTTCTCCAAACTTCGATTTAGTCTCTTGTTATACTTTTCATGTCATCTATTTCTAGTTAATTCCAACCACAAATCGAATCTACCTATGGAGGTGCTTTGTTGCAGTGTTTGTGCTACCCTGGGCCTCCCTTAGAGCTTGTCTTTTATTACCTATGTGGTCTCTTTACACTCTCTTGGAACCCATCTTTATTTTTCCCTCTTCTCATCATCAGATTGTAGCCAGTCTTTTATTGCTCCTTGCTTTAGACCAGGGAAGATTTTAAGGATGGAAGTTTATCTTAAAGAGTAGAAACCTTGGAGAATCTTACTAGTCCCCAATATGTAAACAATAAAGTTTTTCATGAAATTTTTGTAAAAATATTCAAGTTCCTAATTATTTTATATTAGTGTATATAAAATTTTGGCGATTTTAAGGGTAAAATAATTTTATACTATAAAATTTGGGCGAATCCATTTAAAAAAAATGGAAATTGGAAAATCTTTTTTTTGGAAAAAGCATGGAAAATTAGCCCACCTGCGAATATTAGCCCCTAAAATTTTCCCTACTTTAGACCTCAAAGAGCTCGTGCCTTTCCCTTTACCTTCTATTCCTGCTCCTTCGTAGCATGCGCTGTCACTTTACTCCAATATAATTCCACCATGCCTCGTCAATGTTGAAATGTGGCAACAAGAATATTCCAATTTTAATTTGTCCTAAAATTGTGAATTAAACTTCGAATTTAGTCTCACCAACTACTTGAAAAATAATTAATTAATTCATCTTGAGTTAAATAGTTGGAGAAATTCAAGTTAGAAGTCTTTCTGAGGTCATGCAATAGTTATCCCTTAAATTAAGGAGATTATCCCTTAATTAAGAAGATGAGATTGAGTTATATTTGAGTTGTAATTAGTTGCCTCGGTTTACTGAGTTAAGTCCAGTTAAATTAGTTCCAAACTATTTGAGGAACTAATTGTGAGTTATCAGTCAGTTGATGCATGCATGCACTCAACTAGTGTACTCCAAATAACTAAAGATTCTCTCATCATTAACTCATGCATGTCTATTCTGAGAAAGACCTAGTTGAGATTAAAGATAGGGACAATGTACTATCAATTGCATGTGTTCTCTTATAAAGAAAACCCATGCATGCAGTGAAGGCAATCATTCCTTGAGGATTGTGCAGTTTTACAAGGTGTGAGGTCAGTGTGAGAGATCAGTGTTCCACTTGGTAACAGGAGGATCACCCAAGAGAAACTCCGCAAGGAAATAGGAGCTTGGAGGGAAGAGGAGAATGCTTATGAGAAGTCTATTTTGCTTGTGAGCATCTGTGAGGATTGTACTGAGAGCTGGCTAGCTGTGAGAGCTAAGACTTGGTGTAATTTTGAGATATTTCCAACTTGTATGATAATACAGATAGTGGGGTTTTTAACTGAGGCTTTATCCTGAGTATTCTTCTGTGTTTCATGTGCAGTGATTCTTCTTTTGGTTATACGCATTCAGTGTGATCTTGCTCAAATCTTTTAAGCTTTCGCAAATTGATTGTAGAAGTAGGTTAAAGTATTTTGCTTTCGTTATATTACATTATCAGGTTAATCTACAGTTAGAATTTCTACATGGTACTGGAGCAAATGTTATCGGAGCTGTGAACAATATACTTAGAAGAGAATTTGAAGTTTGAAGTTCGGGGTTGCAGGTGAAAAATTGAATTCTTATCATACTTCAAGGTTGGCCAATGGCGTTCAATGGCTTGAGACTCGAGTATGCCTTGGATGGTAGCTTGAATTACATAGCATGGAAAGATAGCATGGAGGTTGTATTAGAAGACAATGGCTTGAAGGAATTCATTGATCAAGAAATCCAAAAGCCAGCTTCAACTAATGCACAAGAGTTGGCTGAGTGGAAGAAGTGTGTGGCGAAGGTGAGACAGAACATTCTTGAGGGAATTCGAGACCATATTGTCTCAAGTCTCCATGGTAAGAATACTCCATTTCCAATGTGGAAGACATTGAAGGACCTCTACCAGAACAGTAGTGACCAGAGGAAATTGGCGCTCAAGGATAAGCTCTGAAGAATCAAGATGGAGAAGGGCGATACTATTTCCACATATCTAAACAAGCTCACCACCTGTAGAGATGAGATTAGCAGTGTGGAAATAACTATTGCCGATGATGATATGGTGAGCCTCGCTCTCCTTGGCCTTCCAAAGAGCTGGAATAGCTACCAGGACTCTGTGAATGGAAAGGAGAAATTCCCTGATTGGGAACGACTGTGGTCGGATCTCATGCAGGAGGAGATCAAGAGGAGCACACAAGATGGTTCATCATCCAAGAATGATGATGAATAAAATCTGGCCTTAGCAAGTAAGGCAAGGAAAGGAAGGGGAAGGCTTCCCATTCCAAATCGAATTCTTCTCATGGAGGGAAGAAGGTTGACAAGTATAAAGTGAGCTACTTTAATTGTCATGAGATGGGGCATTATGCAACTAATTTCCCATCGAAGAAGTCCAAGAAGGGATCCTCGAAAGGATTGGAAGCTGAGGCATTAGCCTCTCAATTCGAAATGGACTTTACCCTCATCGCATGCATGGTGTCATCGATGATGGGTTGTGTTTGGTATCTTGATAGTGGAGTCTCATTCCACATGACCAGTGATGAAAAATTATTCAATGCCTTGGAGGAGAAAGACCTCAAGATGCGCATAGAGATGGGTGACGATGGAAGGTATAGTGTTTCAGGAGTGGGCACAGTTGCTTTTCAATGGAAGCATGAAGCTCCTCTCACCTTGAAAGATGTGATGTATGTGCTTGGGCTGAAGAAGAACTTGGTATCGGTCCTGATGTTGGAGGACAAAGGATACGATGTTGTCTTCAGTAAAGGAAAGGCATTCCTAAGACACATAGCCATGGGTCAGATCAAGAGGATAGGGATTCGGGTGAAGAATATCTATAAACTAGAGGTAGATGATTGTGCAACATTGAGTATGAAGGAAGAATTGGTGCAAAGCCAAAACATTGGCGAGTTGTGGCACAGGCGGTTGGGCCATTTGCATCATGGGGCCTTGAAGATAATGCAGTAGATATCTACAAGACTTCCCAAAGGTAAACTTGAGCAAGTTGACACATGCAAAGGTTGTACCTTGGGAAAGTACACCAAGTCTTCCTTTCATGATCGATATAGTCGAGTAGAGGCTATCTTAGTGCGAGTTCATACTGATGTGTGTGGACCATTCTCGACGGCATCCACAGTTGATGATTATTCTAGTAAATGCTGGATTTATTTCATGCAGAAGAAGGACCAAACCTTCAAAAAGTTTTGTGAGGTCAAATCTTTGGTCGAGAAAGAGTCAGGGAAGAAGATCAAGGCCTTGAGAAGCGACAACGGTGGAGAATATGTCTCTCAAGAGTTTAAGGACTTCTGTGTAGCGGAAGGAATTAAACGAGAGGTTATAGCATCTCATAACGCACAGCAGAATGTGGTGGCCAAGAGGAAGAACAGAACTATTGTAGGGGTAGCATGGGTGATGTTGCATGACCAAGGCCTACCACTTCACTTGTGGGCTGAGGCATGCAACACAACGGTCTATTTGTAGAATAGAAGCCCGCATCACATACTTGGGATGAAGACACTAGAGGAAGATTTCTTTGGTAAGAGACCATATGTGGGTCACTTCAGGACCTTTGGCTCATCAGTATATTGCCATGTGACAAAGGATGCATGGAAGAAGCTTGCGCCAATAGCAAAGTTGGGGATACTTGTGGGGTACACTGATACACCCCACAACTATTGGGTGTATCTGCCTACCAGTTGGAGGACAGTGGTTCACAGAGATCTCAAGTTTGATGAGCAGAAGGCCATGTGAGTTTCCCTTGAGAGGGAGCTCCAACTACAGGTTGTGGAGGAACTGTTGGTTCCTAAGGAGGAGGAGCCTCAGACTAATGTGGAGTAGCCGTATGCAGAGGTTCCAGGAGTGGAGACATCCACTCAACCAGAGTCTTCCAGAGATGGACGAAAGCGCACAAGAGAAGCTGAAATATTGTTGACGGATGTCAGAGAGAATGTGGGAGAACCATCTTCTCAGCACAGACAAAGGAGGTCACCTGAGAGGTACAACTGATACATGTCCCTTGTTGGGGAATGTGTTGAGACCGAGCCATCTTCCTTTGAGGAAGCAGTGTAGCGGTCGATTTGGGTTGATGCTATGGCGGCGGAGTATGACTCCATAGTTCGTAACAATGTTTGGGACATGGTTCTGAGACCGAAGAACAAGTCAGTTGTGAGTTCTCGTTGGCTTTACAAGGTAAATCAAGTTGTCGATGGTAGTGTGGAGAAGCATAAGGCAAGATTTGTTGCCCGTGGTTTTTCACAGGTCGAGGGGATTGACTATGATGATACTTTTTCTCCTGTCGCAAGGTACTAATCTATTAGATTGATGTTGGCACTATCATCACAGATGGGTTGGAAGATCCATCAAATGGATGTGAAGACTGCATTCCTCAATGGAAATATTGAGGAAGAGGTGTATATAGAGTAGCCGGAAGGTTTTGAGACATTCGATTGTGAGTCGCATGTGTGCCGACTCAAGAGAGATTTGTACAGGCTGAAGCAAGCACCTCGTGCTTGGTACACCAGGATAGACAACTACTTCACCGGGTTGGGCTTCACAAAGAGTGAAGCGGGTGCGAACTTGTACCACATCATGGTGAAAGGTAAGTCGTTGATCATTGTACTTTATGTTGATGATCTCATATTGACAGGTGATGATCAGTTGATCATGTCTTGCAAGGAGGACCTTGCAAGAGAATTCGAGATGAAAGACATGGGTCTCATGCATTACTTCATTGGCATGGAAGTGTGGCAGAAGGATGGGGAGTTGTTTGTGTCTTAGGGAAAGTATGCCAACGAGATACTCAAGAGATTCCACATGGAGAAGTGCAAGCCCATGCAGACTCCTCTCATAGGTAACTGGAGGAATGAGGATGCTACTTCAAGAGAAGTAGTAGAGGCTACTATGTACAGGAAGCTTGTGGGTCCACTGGTGTACTTAGTGAACACATGAACAGATTTTTGCTATGCGGTGAACCAACTGGGTCAAGCGATGGTTCAGCCTAACAAGATGTTTTGGAAGGCTACAAATCATGTACTGAGATACCTCAGAGGCACATCTCAGTATGGATTATGGTACAAATGGACAGAGGGAGTGAAGTTATAGGGCTTCACTGATGCAGATTGGGCAGGGAGTCCATTAGATCAGAAGAGCACATCAAGAGATATTTTCAACCTTGTGTCAGCTACAGTTTCTTGGTATAGCAGGAAAAAGAGGTCAGTTGCACTCAGCTCGGCAGAGGCTAAATACATGGCTGCAACTTAGGCAGCATGTGAGGCCATCTAGATGCGGAAAATCCTAGTTGGTTTGTTTGATCAGAGGATGGATCCAACTGTGATCTATTGTGATAATCAGAGTTGTATCAAACTCTTTGAGAATCCAATATTTCATGATAGGTCCAAGCACATCGATATCCGGTACCATCATCTCAGAGACTGTGTAGCGAGGAGGATCATGTTGCTGCAGTATATTTCAATAGAGGAGCAAGATGCTGACATTTTGACAAAGGCATTGTCAAAGTGTAAATTCGAGTTCCATAGAGACAGGATCAGGGTGGTAGATAATCCCTTTCTTGTTGAGAGGGAGTGTGGAAATGTGGCAATAAGAATATTCCAATTTTATTTTGTCCTTGAATTAAAATTGTGAATTAAAATTCGAATTTAGTCTCACCAACCGCCTGAAAAATAATTAACTAATTCATCTTGAGTTAATTAGTTGGAGAAATTCAAGTTAGAAGTCTTTTTGAAGTCATGCAACAGTTATCCCTTAAATTAAGGAGATAAGATTGAGTTATATTTTAGTTATAATTAGCTAGATCAGTTTACTAAGTTAAGTCCAGTTAAATTAGTTCCAAACTGTTTGAGGAACTAATTGTGAGTTATCAGTCAATTGATGCATGCATGCACTCAACTAGTGTACTCCAGATAACTGAAGATTATCTCATCATTAACTCATGCATGTCTATTCCGAGAAAGACCCAGTTGAGATTAAAGATAGGGACAATGTACTATCAGTTGCATGCGTTCTCTTATAAAGAAAACTCATGCATGCAATGAAGGCAATCATTTCTTGAGGATTGTGCAGTTTTACAGTGTGTGAGATCAGTGTGAGAGATCAATGTTCCACTTGGTAACAGGAGGATCACCTAGGAGAAACTGCACAAGGAAATAGGAGCTTGGAGGGAAGAGGAGAAGGCTGATGAGAAGTTTATTTTGCTTGTGAGCATCTATGAGGATTGTACTGAGAGTTGGCTAGCCGTGAGAGCTAAGGCTTGGTGTAATTCTAAGATATTTCCAACTTGTCTGATAATACAGATAGTGGGGTTTTTAGTTGAGGATTTCCCCTGAGTATTATTCTGTGTTCCATGTGCAGTGATTATTCTTCTGGTTATATGTGTTCAGCTTGATCTTGCTCAAATCCTTTAAGCTTCCAAAAATTGATTGTAGAAGTAGGTTAAAGTATTTTTCTTTGGTTATATTGCATTATTAGGTTAATCTACAGTCAATGCATGAGATGCCAACATGGCTCTGTTGGGTGTGGTGAAGGAACATCTCGAGAATGGTCATGGGCTAAATCTGTTGGGCACAACTACAATGAGGCTATGCCTTAGGACTTATAGCATTGAATTAACCAAGAAACCATTGAATTTATGCATGAGCACAAAACTCACACTAATGATGATATTTTTTCTTAAGCTGATTGGATTTCTGATCCTAGCCACACTTGTGGCTGACAAAACTAGTAATTGTGCACAATAGACGTCTAATTGCTCATCAAGACTCTTATTGGAAAGGCACTCAAAGATAAGGAAGATAATAAAAGAAAAATTCCCTCCGTCTTAGCATCCTCCATGTAGAATACAAGCAAATGTTATTGGAGCACAAACACATGGAAATGAGACTTGCAAAAATAGGCCTAGTCAT
Organism: Pinus taeda; assembly: GCA_000404065.3. Lineage (NCBI taxonomy): Eukaryota > Viridiplantae > Streptophyta > Pinopsida > Pinales > Pinaceae > Pinus > Pinus taeda. The sequence goes on along the minus strand of APFE031596277.1, from coordinate 194,165 downwards.
CACTCCTGCTCTTGTCACAACAATTGGAGGTGTTTCTATATGGTTGGAATTCCCTTAGTCACTATTCACCAAATATAGAGTTATAGCCATTTTTGATTTAGTTAGCATAACATATATTTTTGTTATACTTGTATCTCATGATGATACTCTCTCTCGTACCAATTTTCACATTTTTTTTTATCCTTTGGGATTAAGGATTTACTTTTTCGTCGTTGGTCTGGTTTCCCTAGTGGTAGACCATGACAGAAAACAATTTGATGTATGATCTTTTTGATATCAATAGAAATTTTAATTTACAAGAAAAAAATATGGACACACCTAATAGAGATAACTATCCACTTAATTATCTATAATTATTAGGTGGATGGTAGGGATTTAACCTCCATGAAACATTTTAAAATAGTCATAGTAGTATACACAAATCAAAGGTCGAGATTTATTTTAAAAGTAGTTATTCATTTTTTCTCTTTTTAATTAAATAAATTAATTAAAAGAAAATCTCCTATAAACAAGTGTAATATGAAGCGAGTTATGGTTTTTTGGGCATGTGGTATTTTCCCATGGTATTGTAACAAAGTCTATTTTTAAATTAAGAATATCCATCCTAAAGTGGGGGTAATTGTTTTGATGCTTATTATGGATGGATTGAAAGCTCAAAGACAAAAACCTATTATGATCCTAGCACCACAGTGAAAATAAAATAAAAAAGAAAGTATAATTGCATGTTACTTCATGTATAGATCCATCTTAACTACATATTTACAAAGGTTGGAGAGGGATCAAATCTCTTAATATGAAAACCTCTTTTAAAATGCAAAATTTGATAAAAGGTTTGCACCTTATGAGATTTAATCCCTCTTGGTTACTATATATATATGGATACAATGTCTTGAAAGTCCCTTTGGACACTTGGATTGTGTAAAATACTTAAAATTTACAACTCCAACAAATGTTTACTATATTTTGGACAAAAATGAGGAAAAAAGTCCATGAAAAATGGGTCAAAATATAAAATAGTTGGACTACTTGAAACGTTTTAAAATGTTTTTAAGGATAAGAATTTAGTTTTTTAATTGTTTTATATAATTGAAATATTTTACTTAATATGGACCACGTCTACCATATTAAAATGTTTTCTTTGTTATTAATATAATTTTAAATACAAGTCAATATTATTTAACTTGCATAGTAGGCATGTCTATTTTGGAATAGACTTCTAGAATTTTAATGTAATTATCAATATTATTAGGTGGATGGTAGGAATTTAACCTCCATGAAATGTTCTAGATTATTCTTAGTAGTATACACAAATTAAATGTTGAGATTTATATCCAAAGTAGTTAGACCATTATTGCTCTTTTAATTAATTTTTTATTAAATTAATTAATTAATTAATTATTAAATAATTTTTTGCTCTTTTAATCATTTTTTAATTAATTGATAAATTAAACAAAATGTCACATAAACTAGTGTCATGGTATTGTAATAAAGTCTATTTAGGCTCATTCTACAACCTAGTATGAAGGCGATATGTAAGTATGTTCATCCTCAACTTGGAGTTGACACGTATCCCTATTAAAATAAAAATAAAATATTCTCTAAATTGATCCACTTATGTGAATATCAACTTCTTTTTTTGCTAAAGCAAGAGCCAGTACTTCTATTTAATTATATCATAAAAACCAATTACATAAAGTACAACCTACCCAAAGGAGATGTGGGCCACACAGTTATCGAGCCACACAAAGCCTTGGGAGCTGGGCCAAAGGTCCACAATCCGGGCCAAGGGCCCACAAAGCATTACATTGTGACCTCCATAATTCAACCTTTCGCCAAGACCATGCAATCCGCCTCCATAGATCGGATGGTCGAGGATCTATTTCGAAAAGCAAACATGCATATGCTTTAAGCTTTGAATCGGACCCGATATGGATAAAGAGACAGCAAAATAAAGATTTTGGGTCTGCCTGGGAGGTTAGCCCATGAGCAAGTAATCCACTCGAAATCCACCGATCTCAACCTTGTTGCGAAACTTGCACGGTAATTAACAACGCACTCGGACCTGAAGATTAATAAAGCTACCGCTTAAGCTAATTTCGGGTCCGTTTGGCATGGTAACCGCCTTGCTAATTGCCTACCGAAATTCCTAGGATTGCCTCAAACTTGCCAATCTGCCAGCATGTAACCAAGCTCTCGACATAGCTAATTCAAAGGCGCTCTTTAGTGAATTTCATTTTCATAGAAAGACTTCTCTTATATTTTGACTCCTGCCCGAGAACTTTGGGTTTGTAGAGTTCTAGGTGCATATTCCTGCCCGAAGATCGGATACCCTATCCACATATTTCCATGCACTGCTTAACCATATAGATCAAAATTCCTCTGTTTCCATTAGACTACATCTTGCTAGTTTCCCCTGCTTTGATAGAACTCCCTATCCGCATTTGCCTATCTGAGACACTCTTTCCTCAATCTACCTTGGGGGTCTCTATCCAGTCATATATCTTATTTCTTTTAGCACAGAGTACGCCTTCATTAGCTAATATGTCTGCTAATTTGTTGGTTGTTCGGCGCACATGAGTAAAACTAAGGGTTCTCATGTTTTGCGGGTGGAATTGAATCTGTTGATAAACTTGCATAAGCCACCAATGTCTCGAGACTTTATCTGGAGCTGAGCGATAGCCAATTTTCTTGACCGAATTAATAATCAACTCGAAATCAACTTCAATTATAGTATTATGAAGATCTGAGTCCCTCAAGATTTCTAGGCATTGCTCAAGGGCCATGAGCTCTGCCATATTGTTAGTGGCTTTCCCCAAATGACTATGAAAGATGGGTTTTATGAAACCCTTTTCATCTCTTATTACTCCTCCATACCCAGCCATACCCAGGTTTCTTTGGAGGTCCCATCTATATTGCATTTCATAAAACCCTGAGGAGGAGGTTGCCAGAAATCCTTATCAGTTATTATATGACTTGCACTCATGTTTTTGCCCTATGGGACAAGCCCCTGAAGACCCAAACGTAGTAGAATCTACACATTCGTATCTTTTGGTTGGTCCTCAGGGGGGTTTTTAATGAGGGTCCCTACCGTCTCCTTGAGTTGTCTTAAAATCTACGCCATGATGTTCTGGGAAGAACCTTTCCTGTTCTTGAATATTCTGTTGTTGCGTTCTTTCCAGACATCACAGATTAGAAAGCCTGGAACTAAAGCCCAAGCTTTGTTGATTATTTCATTATCAGAGAAATTTTTCCTCCACTTCTTCAAAGTACTGGTAATGTTGCCCATGTCCCTATATGTTTGTCTGAATATTGAAGCTACCCAGTTCCACGAGGTGGATGTGAATGGGCATAAGTTGAGTAGGTGATCCATAGTTTCTTCTTGTAATTCACATAGCTGGCATCTAGATGGACCCGATACCCCTCTTTTCCTAAGGTTTTCCCAAGTTAGAATTTTTTTATGTTGCACTAACCATGTGAATAGTTTGATTTTCATCCAACTTTGGTTCTGCCATAGGTCCTTCCATACCCAATTAGGGTTTGGAAAGTCAATCCCAAGGGCTATGCGCTTGGCCTCTTTGAGGTTAAAGTTGCCTTCATTGTTTTTGCCCCACCTCAGCTGGTCTGAATCTGCTGATGTCAGAATCTTTCTCTGTTCCAAGATGGTTGTTAAAGCTTCCTCCTATGCCTTCAATGGGGAGTCATCACTGTGTACCAGGTTCTTCCATATTCTCCATTTTCCCTCGCTTCTTTCCTGATCCCAGAAGTCACTTCCCTTGAGTAACCCTTTGTTGTCAGTATCGTTCTTGAGATTGGCGAATTCTTACCTTAATAGTTTAGGTTCTTGTTGCCAATTATCTTCCCAAAACCAAGCAAGGTTTCCATCTCTTATTTCCCAGAAACTGTGTTTCTGAACAATGGCTCTATTCTCCCATGCTTTGTTCCAAATGTGGGAGCATTTGATGAGCCCAGACATTCTAATGTGATCCCTTTCTTGCCAATTGTTTGCATATTTATGTTTCAAAAATCATCTCCACAATAGTTTTTCCTGCAAAACTTTGTTAATTATTTCAGGGTCATCAAGTCCCAAACCTCCATGTGTCTTAGGTTTACAGATCTTTTCCCAGGCTACCAAAGCCCGTTTTTTTTTTCTCTTCTCCTTTGCTCCAAAGAAAATCTCTTTGGATATTTATGCATTGTTGCATAACTCCTTTAGGAGCTGGAAGGGCTGAAAACATAAAGATGGGGACAGTTTGTAGGACAACTTTTGTCAGCACTAGTCGTCCTACTAAATTCAAAGACTTGTGTGTCCATTTTCAGATTTTGCCCAGGAGCTTATTGGTCACAGGCTCCCAAACTGCCTTGCTCAGAGGTTTGCATGTTAGAGGTACTCCCAAAAATTTGGAGGGTAGCATATCTCTTTGAAAGCCTATAATTCTAGATATATTTCTCTGAATGGCAATGTCAGTATTAAAAAATAAAATCTTTGATTTGTTAAGGCTTACCTCTGTACCTGCGGCAATTGAAAATTCATTCAGGATTTGTTTGTAGGCTAGAGCATCCTTGACCGTGGGTATACCCTGCAGCATGGTATCGTCCACAAATTGTTGATGGGTCAAAGCATCTCCATTTGTGGTGAGTTTGAGGCCCTAGATTTGGCCTTCAGCTTTGGCAAATTTGATAGCATTTCCAAGCCCTTCCATCATGAGAATAAAGAGGAAGGGTGAGAGTGGATCTCCTTGTCTGAGACCTCTTAAAGGTTTAAAGGTTGTGGATGGTGAACCATTAATCAGGATAGAAAAACTGGAGGTAGTTACAAGGGCCATTACCCATCTTATCCAGTTATGGTCGAAGCCATAAGCTATTAGAACTTCCCTGATGTAAGCCTAACTTAGCTTATCATAAGCCTTTTCTAGGTCAAGTTGTATAATCATTCTTGTCTGCCTATTGCTCTTAAGTGAGTGAACCACCTCATGAGCTTGGATGATATTGTTGAGAATTTGCCTGCCTTCCACATATCCAGTTTGCTCCTTAGACATGAGAGTTTGAAGAAGGGGCTTAAGCTAGTTGGAAATTATTTTGGAGATAATTTTGTACACCACATTGCATAATGCTATTGGTCTAAATCTATTTGGTGTCATAGCATTATCCTGATTTGGAATCAAGGATATCAAAGAGGTATTGAGCGCCTTCAAAACAATTTTGTTTTTCCTTGAGTCCTCCACCACATCGATGATATCGTGCTTGACTATTCCCCAACATGCTTTAAAGAAGTCAACATTGAAACCATCCAGACCTAGCACTTTTACTTTTTGCATCTCTTTGATGACTCCACTAACCTCCTCTTCATTCACTGGTTTGTTTAAATTATAATTGTCTTCTCTTGTCACAAGCCTAGGAATGTGCTTTGTAAATTCATTGATGAATTGTGATCTGTCTAAGAGAGGTTCCTCAACTATGCCTTGGAAATGTTGAACCAGAGTAACTTCTATTTCTTTGTGGGTATTGAGTTGATTTCCTTGAGAATATTTGATTTTTTAAATCTTGTTATGAGACCTGTGATCCATGGTAGATTTGTGAAAAGACCATGTATTCCTTTCTCCTTCTTTTAACCATTGTACCCTTGATTTCTGTTTCCAGAATATCTCCTATTTCTTGCATAATCCTTCCCATTCCTATTGATCATGGTCAGCTTGTTCCTTTCTCTCCTCGTTGAAGCCATCTATGATGAGGATTTGGTTAATTTCGTGTAGCTTCCGTTCAACTACTTTTTTGGCTTCAAAAAGGTTGCCAAAATCATTCTTATTCCAATCTTTAAGCCCGAGTTTGATGTCTTTCAATCTTTTATGTAGGAGGAACATTTTAGTGCCCTGAACTTGCATATCATTTGTCCACCATTTTTAAATATTGCTGATAAAGTCAGGATGGGTAAGACAAATGTTTTCAAACCTGAAAGGTCTGTTTCTTGGAGTTCCTATAAAGGATGCTTCAAGTTGAATAGGCCAGTGATCCGAGCCACCAAAAGGGTGTATCGTAGCTGACAAGTCAAGGCCTGTAAGGATAAGGCCCTTCGAGATAATAAATCTATCTAGTTTTGAGGCCACTTGAGACTCTCCTCCCCTTTTATTATTCCAGGTGAATATAACATTACTTGTCTCTATATCTACTAGCCTCGTGTTGTTTATGAAATCCTGAAATGCTATGGAAGCTCTGCCTAGTGATCTGGTTCCACCTTCTTCTTTTTTCCGATAGGGACCTAATCATGTTAAAATCCCCTCCCAGAATCTAGGGGATACTCGAATGCCTGTCTCTTAATTCCTTCAGTGAGGTAAGAAGCCCGAGTTTGTCTTCAGGCTTTTGTGGACCATAAACATTTGTGATCAAATAAACTTCCTTGTCCCCTAAAGGTTGGATGAGTATTGAAATATAGTTCCTGGATGCTTCAACATCTAGGATTCCAAACTTCTGAGGGTTCCAAAGTGTGAGAATTCCTCCTGTTTTTTTCTCTGCTTTAACTTCTAGATATTCATATTTAATTAGCCATTTGCTGTGTATTTCTCTTATTTTTTCTATTGAACATTTTGTTTCCTGGATAAATATCACATCTGGTTTTTCTACTTTCATTCTATTACTGAGATTTATTTGTTTCCTTTTGCTTCCTAGACCCCTAATATTCCATGTTGTAAGCTTCATTAAGAAATATTTGCAAATGAGTAACTAGTTAGGTCTTTCGTCTTACCTGAGTTGATCATGCGTTTTCCACATTCAACCAGCAGCTCATTTTGTTTTTTTCTTCCTCTTTCCTTCCTGGGTTATTGGGAGCTTGTCCCCTGTTGCCTCCATAGTTTTAACCCCTCCATTGTCCTGAATATCATAGTTTCTTTTGATCCCTACACCCTTTGCCTGCGTTCTCCAGAGGTAGAGTTGTTGTACTCTGTTAAATTCATCTTGAGGTAGCGAATCCACTCCTTTGGTTGTTCCTTCCTCCAGGAAATTTTCTAGATCAAGATGCTCCCTTTCCAGTATGTCTTGCAGTTCATGATCCTCCGTACCCACTTTGCTTGGGGTCATCTCTTGGTCCCTATCAAGTTCCATAGTGCTTGGCTGATCCCCCCTTTGCTAGTTTTTATCAAGTCTATCCTCCATGCTCTCATCCTTTTCCTTCTCAACAGGATTTTCCTTTATTACTTGAGTCGTTCTTTCATCCCCTTCTTCTTTTTCTAATATCTTGAACCTATTATGACTAGGCTGTTTTTCCTCATAGCTTTTTTATTGGTTTTTTTCCCTCCTTTTCCTCTGCCCCCCACCTTGGTAAAGCTTTCAGTCTCTTTACCTAAGGTTGCTTTGATACTGCTCTCCATTTTACTTAAAGGGCAGTCTTTGAAGAGGTTCCCATGTTCATGGCATTTGTGACATCTGAAGTGTACATGCTCATAGTCCACCGCCTGTACCCATTCTTCATCATATACTTATGGAATTATTTCATCTGGCAAAGCCCCAGAAAGGTCCATTTCCACACATATTATGGAAAAGGAGGTATATTTTCCTCGCAGAGTGGCTTCCAATATTTTTAAAAAATGCCCTAGTTTATTACCTATGGATTTTAATGATTCTAGCAACTAGTAATTTAGAGGTAGGGAATATAGTCTTACCCATACCGGCACCGATGTAAATGTTTCTTGCTCCGAAACAAAGTTCATTACCCATGGCCTCATATAGAGGCCTGCAACCGCATAGATGTAAGGTCCTCCTTCAAACACCCTGTCTTTATCCACTAGGTTAGTAAACACAACTGTGAAGAAACCCTTTGATCCAAGGTGTAGATCTATTTCTCCCTTAGGTTTCCAATGGTTCTTTATCCATGCGTGTAGTGCCTTCTTTGTTGGCCAAAACCCCATGAATTTACATATCGTTGCGTAAGTCGTCATGTGCTCCCTGTGCGCCTATAGTGCTGGATCACTTAACACCACTCGTGGTGTGATGGATGCCTTAGGTTTACATGGTCCTGTCCTACTGCTGGGGTCAGTCTTCTGACTATCTACTCCTGTATCCTTGTCTCTTCTGACTTCCTCCTGCGTTTCTCCCTGCCTTTGTGCTCTGTTGTGTTCTTGCTTTCCTCCGTTTGCGCCTTGGGTTTCCGCTTCCATGGGCTTCTTGAAGTGGTTTGATACAACACGACTGTAGGAGGGAGTGGGGCTCCCCCCTTCTCACCCCTCCATGGTGCCCAACTCTGAAATCCTACTGCAAACCATAGTTCCACGCATTTTCAGAGCTCCGCCTCAGGTTCCATCCTCTCGGGTTTTCGATCATCTTCTAGATTGGAAATTAGGCTCCATTCAACAACTTCTATGTGAATATCAACTTCATTTATATTTATATATAGAAAAGAAATGTTAAAAGAAAGTATTTTAACGTTGTATATAATAAGATATCCAATGTAAGTTATGAATAAAATATTTTAATATGAATTAATATTGACTATATGTTTAAAAATATATAGCATTCAATAATACAATTTAAACAATGAAAAATTACACATTATTTTTTTGCACTATAAAATAAGTTTGTATGATTATACTAGTTAAATACATTTAAATATTACTTAAATTTACATAATAAAATATTTTATTTCTAACCCACAACCTAATTTTTTTATTCTTAATAATATTTTTTTAATGTCATATATATTTATATAAACTCTCCATCAATTCACAACAAAAAGAAACCCATAAAATTACATCTTTATCAGCTTGCAGCATTTTCAGAAGAGAGAAAGAGAAGGGCTTCTAATTTGGTCTACTAGTCCCTTTGCAAAAATATAGCTTTATGATATGACTTTAGAAATCAAGGGGGAAAATTTTCTACAAGAGGGGTGTTCAGGTCTATTTGACAGTTTGTCGGGTTGCTTCCACTTCCATTTGATGACAGAACTAAACTGCTCCTTGAATTGTTTTCTGCTGACAAATATCATCTATCTTGTTATCCTGCTTGTTCAATATTGCTTTGACGACTTGCATTTCTTCCAACATAGGTATGATCGTTTGGGAATGTTGTTGGAGTGTCCTCATGGGGTCTATGCGATCCCAATTATGTTATTCCTAGGGATGATGACATAACTTACAAGGAGGATTGTTGTCCATTTTTTCTTTGGAGAGAGTTAGGCCAAAGGAGACAGGGGAGACGTGTTGTAATTCTGATGCTGGTTCGAGAGAGCATAGGTCCAAAGGAAATAGGGAAAGGAAAACTCCCATGGAAATTAACGAGTGTGACCACTCTTAAGAAAGACAAAACATGCAGAGAAAAGGTGATCCCTTATAGAGAACGTAGAGCGGATAGAGAAACTAGAGTGACACAGGGGAATTGCAGAGAAGGAAGGATGTTAGCAAGAATTCCTCTAATTCGCAGAAACATACTTCGGGTGCAAGAACAATAGGAAGAGCAAGGTAGGATGAATAATAATTGCAATGCTTACCTGCCACAAGTTGACAATTGATGCCACACCAAGGGAAGGATTGGCCTTATTAGCTAGAAGCATTTAGCCAAGAGAGCAATGAGTGAAAATTCTTTTTGCATCCATAAGGACAAGGAGGCTCCTATTGAGAATTGTCGCAGCACACCACCACAATTATATCTTGCACTGCTCTGGCTAGAGGATCCTAGAGCTTGAGACTCTTCAAGCAAACTAGTAAGCGGGAAAACAGATCCATGTTTCCTCCACACTCTACGACAACCATGTTTTGGTGGCAATTTATTGGCATTGATCACAATCCCCCAGACTTGAAAATCCCAACTCTCTCGTCATCGATTAAATTCATAGTCCTTCTCAAGCTTGCTTCAATTAAATTCATGGATGGTGGATAAGGCACAACTGTGGTAAGGCCCGCGTTCAGATTTTGATACCCAAATGAACTAGCCTGACCTTATTAACATGTTTGACATCATTCCATGCACAGGCGTCGATTGACACCTTGCACCCACTGATGTAGCTGCTAATGGAAGGGAGATATGTCATGTAGAGATGGGTGATAATCAAGATGTTATCTCCAGTTTTTATGGAAATGCTACAATTATAATGATTTCATCGACCTTGGTTGTCTAAATTACATGCTTTTTTGTTCGTAATATATCCATTTTCCATAATTCCAAGCATGGGAAAGGGATATATTGTTAAGGAATTTGTGGCTATCCTAACACACCATTAACCAGAGCCTGTTTGACTCCAAGGGTACAGGCAAGCGTAGGCATTTGCTTGTCCATTGAGGCCTCTTAGGATGTGGACAAATCCTCTATGGGAGAAAAAGTCTAGCAACCTTTTGATTCTATAAAAGAGAATGCTTCAGTTGTTGTTCTCTGGGATAGTTCCTTTTTGGAGGTGTTTAATGGTGATTAGGGAGTCACCAACAATAAAAAATGATTGGATGGTTTTTTCTTTGCCCAGTTGAAGTCCGAATAGGAGACCATACATATCTACCAGGTTGTTGGACCTTCTTCTTGTTGTACCTATGAGATAGTAGTAGGTCAACTACCAATGCCAGAGCATCTAAAATAATTGTTTTGGGGTTTTTGGTTTTAGTTTTGGAAGACCAATGAATGAAGACAGATGTAGAATTGAAATATTTAATCCTTTGGATAATATCAATATCTTAGCAAAGGGTTGCTATAAAGCTTTACACAGTGATATAGATCAAATAAAGGTGAGAAGAAGACATAAAATAATATGATTATCACAGTTTCCAGACCATAAAACAGAACAATCATAACTATGAAAACCTTCTAAACTACGTTCCAAAGATTCAAGGCAATATACTTAAGCTTACAAAAGATACTAATGATTTATTGATTAGAGGGGATTAGCTAAACAGACAGTTCATTAATCCTTTCTCTTAATATATGATCACTTCAGGAGTTTATAAATAAATTGAGACACAATTATTCCTACCTAGATATCTCTATAAGTCATAAGCATATGAAGAAAAACATAATGATTGATATCTGGAAAAACTTACAGGATAAAAAAAACTATGTAAAACCAAATTCAGAATCCTCTTCTTCGTATTAAGGTTTCAGAAAGACTGAGTACATGAAGTGTCTAGAAATGCTTCCTTCAAAGGTGGAACCAGGTTCAAAGTAGAATGAACAATCATGACTTAACAAGCAATGAACAATGAACCTTGAACCATTAATAACTCGAGAAGAGAGTTGTTTATACAATAATGAAACTAAGAAAATATCCTAACACTGATTAAGATTTATTCTAGGAAAGGAAAGATCTTCATGGAAGAAGATAGGGGCAATTATTGAACTGCTTCTTGCTGTCCCTTTTATTCAGGTTGTGCTGGCTTTGTTGTTTGATATTTTACCCTTTAAGCTGCTTGATTGTTTGTATCCTTTACGATGGTTGATTCCTTCATTTGATCTTTCATCTGATACTCTTTAAAATCCGTGAATATCCTTTGACCCTGCTAAGTAGCCTTTACTGTGTTCCTTTTTACCTTTAATGTGCATTTTAGATTTTTACTGTGTTTTTCAACAGTAAATCGTTTTAGATTTTATGTTACAGGGTAAAGTGATTTGATATGATCTTTGTATTTGTCTTCTAACTGTATGCAAGCTTTTTTATTTGTAAGCCTGGAATAGGAGTTTTTACCTGCAAACACACAGAAATTGTTAAGAAAAACATAGGTGACAGAGAAGGTCGTCAATGGCTTTATTGAGCTCGAAAGGATATTGGAAGGAGTCCAGAGCGTATTGGAAGGTAAAACAATGGTTTTATTGGTCGCAGAGGTTTATGGAGGTTTCACTGTGTAAACGGGGGAAATAGAGCAAAATGGTGATTCTTACGTTTAAACGGAAAAACAGTTTACTTTTTGAATTATGGCGCAAAGTGGAAAGTGACCATTTTGTTGCTATGCGGGAGGTGGTTTTGGTTTTCATCGCACCGCTTATGAGACGCGGACGTTTTTTGGGAGATGTCACCCGATATAGTTTAGAGCATGACATGTAGCAAGGGGAGGTCGGTGGAACATTGCTTTTTTCGGGCGGCTAATTCTCGGACAGAGAGCCAACCCGAAAATGCTGAGGGTCGTTGGATTTGAATGGATTTGATCGAACGGTGGTGGAGCGAAAGAGCAGCATAGAGGTAAGAGGAAAGAGCAACAAAGGGGCCCAACAATTAATCATGGCGGTATGGGCTTCATTATGGTTAAAAACTGAGATTAGCAGGGTTTTATGGTTAAATAAAGGTTTAAGTTGGTTTTTCGTTTAAATCATAAAAACATTTTAACAAAGAAATCCTTTGCAAAACAAGGTATGGCGGACTTGAAATAGTATGAATTCGGGCGGATAAATGATGTCGGGTACGGGTTCATCGCATATTGCAATCGCAGTTTAGCGAAGGAAGGCCCATTGAAAAGGAATGCGATAGGGGCCGGACTCGATGTGGAAAATAAATCATGGATAATACTGTGATCGGGTCCGGGTTCCCATCACATATCGGAGATCGCAATGGCGGAGGGTGTATTTTCAGCTGAGACTTGCGATGAGGAGCGGATGTGAAATGGGCAATGAATATTGAAATATATTTGCGCCGGGTCCGGGTCCATTGTGCATAGCATATCGCAATGTAGAGGAGAGTGCATGCACGTTGAAAAGTTTGTGATCCACCAATATGCGATGTGTTATGGAATACATAGTTTTATAATAAAACTTATGGTTTCAGGATATTTAGTAAAGGGAGTTAATAATATACGGGAAAGGGGACTTTTAGGGGTTTAATACTATAAGTTAGCATCAATATGAAACATAAGCGGAAAAGGGAAATACACTAAATATAATTCCTTTTCATGAGTTATTTGCTTTTCACATATATACATCAATACTTAGGCTAAACATCTTTTTGTGGGTTTTTGGGTAAAAGGGGATTTAACATGGGGTATTCATTTTTCCTAGGCAAAAAGGATTTTAACCTTAGGAAAAGGGGTTTTTTATGGAAAATGAATGAATATGAACTGTATGAAGGAGGGAAGGGGAAATTAGTAAATATAGGGATGAATGTGGATGAGGGAAGTTAATTAATTGATCTTGTAGACCTTCATTTGCTTTGTGTAATTGCCTCATGGACATAGAAACATATGGTAAAACATGATAATGTACATTTTGTCCAATCAATCATCATACTTCTGCAACCTTTCTTCTATTTACCCTTTGCTTATCCTATCATTTTTTCTTCACTTAATGGGTGCATTTAAGCTAGCAAACCCTTTTCCTTTTTTTTTTTTAAAGCAAACTATCTAATTCTAACCTTATAACATCTAAGGGCTCAGATTAAATTGATGAGCACCTTATTATTCTCTACCTAACCGCTGATCTGCCAAGATTAAACAGTTTGGCCAGATCTTTATTCTCTAATTATAACATCAAATTTAAAGCATGAAGCAGTCAAGATTAAACTATTTGGCTGTCATGGGTTGTGGCATTTATGACAAGCTGCACACAACCATTATTTTGCGGAAAAAATAGTAGTGGCATTTAGAGTTGCTCACTTAAAGAGTTTATTTGTTTTCTTTTCTTTCTAACCTAACATTTTCCTTTTGTCTTGATTTTTTTAGGACATCTAACCTAACATTTTCTTTGATATGGACATCATCATCAAGATATTTTCAAAAACATTTTATTCAATATTGTTATGTCCATATCCTAACTTAACATTTTTTCAATTTTTTTATTTTTATTTTTTTGATTAATTTATTCTATCTTATAAAAACCAAAAATGCTACAACATTGGCTCCATCTGGGGACTGCTTTCTCCTATAGAATTCAGAGAACCTGCAGATCCATGTGCCTTCTCCTCGGGCTATGCAGTCCTTGCTGTAAAAAAGATCACATTGACATCTTGAAAAGTAAAAGAAAACCAGAGTATTTACAATGAAAACTATTTCAACTTCTTAGTACTGAATGTAATGTTTGAGAAACCTTCCATTTACAGGATAAGTGGAATATAGCCCCTCAAGATTAAAGTGTTGTTACCCTTTACTTCGGCAATTGCTAAAGGTCCAAACCATAGATTGTTAAATTTGCCATGCTTTCCTTTCTCCTCTCTTGGCATCCCATCTTAGAACTAGATCACCTTCCTTAAAGTCCCTTTCCCCGACTCTTCTGTCAAACAGGGCCTTCATCTTATTCCGATATTTCTTCAATTTGTGTTGAACTTCATCTCTATTTTTATTAAGTTCAATAATTTGATTTATTCTTCTTGAAAAATCATCCAGTTCATCTGTTGAATCCTGCAGGAATTTTAAAACAAGGAAGGCCAAATTGGTAGGGAAGATTGCATCAAATTAAATGCATCAAAGAAGTTTTCAACTGAATCCCATACATCATTTCAGTAGGACCTAAGTCTAGGGTGCTTGGTCTGGCAAACATTTCTTACTTGCTTAACAATAAGTTCTGAATCAGTAAAAACACATAAGTTTTGAACTTTTAAGCTTTTGGCTAATTGCAATCCTAAAAGGAAAGCTTCATATTCAGCCACATTATTTTTAACTTCGAAGTCTAATTTACATGATTGGGTTATATTTTCTTCTTCAGGTGAAATTAAAACTACTCCAGCTCCTGCCCCATCTTTCGTGCAAAAGCCATCAAAGAATAGTTTCCAAATATCAGTTTGGTTTGGTTCAGGACTTTCAACTACCTCTTCAATTTTGACTTGAGTTTTATGTTGGTTTGAAGTGAGTTTAAAACAACCAAAGTCTTGTTCTATTGCATAAATTGGATGGTTCCTTGGCTGGTCAGTCTTACAAACAATATGTACAAATCTTACCTCTCTATATAATCTTAATTGCTCTCCTCCATAAATAGGAATAGTAGCATATGACATATCCATCTATAGAGTTCACCCTAATTTGGCACAACAAGACCTATAAAGGAGCATTCCAAACTTGGGAGGGATATCTGTGACAACAAGATCAAGTACTACACTTTTCACTGGAATTTGGGCAAGGGTAACCACTAGATCCTTGATCAATCCCAAACAGGGCACCCTTTTAGAATCAAAGGTTTACAGGTCATGGTAGGATCTAGTTATGTTGAGTTTCAAATGGTCCATGATAGATTTTGGCATAAGGTTGTGTGATGCTCCTAAATCAAGCATACAATTATACAACATGGAATCATTTGTTTTAAGAGTTACATAGAAAGGAGGCACTATTTCATCTATCATGTCTGAACTAGGGCCAAAAACTACTGTTGGTTTTTCATCTTGCAGACTTATGACATCACCTTCAGCATCGATCAAGGTTTTTTGTATCCATTTTTTGACTTGGCTTTTGTAACTAGGGTTTTTAGAAAGTTTTGACAATGGAATTGGGATCTTAACCCTCTCTAATTCTTTTTCAACATTAAATGTAGTCAAAATGTTTTTACCAGTTTGGGTAGTATCAGTTGACTAATCTAAGGGCTGAATAAGAGTTGTTTGAGCTTCAGCAGTTTTGGTACGTGGTTCAATTATTGGAGTTTCCTTTGGAGGTCTCCCAGGACCAGGTCTAGGCCTAAGATCATACCTCTTGTTTAACTCTGCAATTAAAAATTTAGAGAAAGCATGATATTTAGAGACCTGTGAAGCTTCCTGATCTTCTTGACCCTGATTTTGTTGTGAGAGAGGAATGATGACTATTTGATTGGAAGAAGAATCGATACTATTAATATCTTCAGTAATTGTCATAGTATTATCATCAGGTTGTTGGTCATCTATCAATAGAGGAGTAGGAACCTGTTGATCATTGCTAGGTCTCTGAAGAATTTGTAGTGGTGGATTTCTTTTATACTGACCTTGATTTTGGTTTTGGGGTCTAGTATCTGTTTGTTGTATTGTCCTAGGTTGGGTCTCAATCTTTGAAATCCTATTTGATAGGTTTCAAAGAAGAGATGTTATTTCATCTATTTTTGAGTCTTCTGATTTAGTCTTAGAGGAACTAGAGGCTTCTTGAATAGATTTGAGTTTTCTTTGGGCCTTTTCTTCCTTAAGTTTTAAAGAAGTTGAGGCTACCCTATTTGCTTCTACTTCTATAGCGTTTGTTTGCATATCTTCAAGAGTTCTTGAAGTTCTCTCTCGTAGCATAACAACAAAGTCATCATCAAAAGCTTTAGAAAATCTAGACTTAACTGCTGCTACAGGGGGCTTACAATCAACATACATTTTGTGATAAAGTTTATTGAATCTTTTGATAAAATCTGATACTATTTCACCGAAGTTCCTTTTAAGCTCTTCAAATTCTGTGAGGGAGTAAAGAGGATCCTTTTTCACACCCCATTGATTTTTAAATATGGTTGTAAGCTCTTCCCAATTTCTAATGGAAGCTGTTGGTAACTACTTAAACCAAATCCTCACATTTCCTTCAAGTGACTGTACAAACAATCTCATATACACATTTTCTTGTTCAATATTCATGTTGTCTGCAAAGTCTAGGAAAGCTTGAAGATGGTCCTCAGCTGAAGGACCAGTTTCTCCATTATACTTGGGAAGTTATTTTAAGTATCCATCTGGGAATGCATCAAGGTTATTAGGTAAGACTAAGGCAGCATATCTAGCCTGTACAATAGGTCGGAAAGCCATGACAAAAGGTGGTGTATGAGGTGCTTGAGGTGTATGAGGTTGTCCAGGTGGAGTATGTGGTGTTTGTATGGATGTAGAGGATGAAGAAGAAGTAGAGGAAGAAGATGGTGATTCAGGGGTTGATGAACTAGTTGGAGGTGAAGGAGGAGGAGATATCCTAAAAGACTTCAAAGGAGTATTAAGAACTAACTTTGGGACTTGTAAAGGAATACCTTCTTTTGTTTCAAAGAGAGGATTGGAATATATAGAGAAGGTCTCCTCAGGTTGTTTAGAAGAAGAAGCTTCAAGTCGGTAAAAAATGGAAGGAAATGGATAGGTGGTAGGGGATATGAAATCTGTGGGTTTATATTCTGGTAGATTAACACCCAAATCAAATTTAGTTTTAGGTGATCCTGGTGGTAGTGTGGGTATTGGATGAGATTATAATGAATGAATAAGGTAGGCTGATTTAAAATCAACTCCTTTATCTAGAAGTTCAACAACCCTAGGTGATAAATGGGAGTAATCAGGATCAGATGGGATATTACTATAGGGGTCAAATGATTCTAATTCTTCAGACTGTAGGACTATAGAGGAAGAAGAAGATGGTTGGTGTCCCCTTTTAGAACTGGCTTTTCTCAGAAGCCTTTCAGGATCTGATAGAGGACTAACTATGTCAGCTTCTGAACGAGATCTGGTATGTTTAAAAGGTGCCAGCTTGGGAGTGTGGAGTCGCCTAGGTGAATGATTTTAACCTTTCTAAACCCTTTAATCACCTTAAACGAAAAGAATGAATGAATATCTTTGTCCCAAGGGAAACTTAAAAGAAATTCGAATCCCCGACAACAATGCTAGTCTGATGTTGTACCTATGAGATAGTAGTAGGTCAACTACCAATGCCAGAGCATCTAAAATAATTGTTTTGGGGTTTTTAGTTTTAGTTTTGGAAGACCAATGAATGAAGACAGATGTAGAATTGAAATACTTAATCCTTTGGATAATATTAATATCTCAGCAAATGGCTGCTATAAAGCTTTACATAGTGATATAGATCAAATAGTGGTGAGAAGAAGACAAAAAATAATATGATTATCACAGTTTCCAGACTATAAAACAGAACAATCATAAGTATGAAAACTTTCTAAACTACGTTCCAAAGATTCAAGGCAATATACTTAAGCTTACAAAAGATACTGATGATTTATTGATTAGAGGGGATTAGCTAAACAGACAATTCATTAATCCATTCTCTTAATAGATGATCACTTCAGGAGTTTATAGAAATAAATTGAGACACAATTATTCCTACCTGGATATCTCTATAAGTCATAAGCATATGAAGAAAAACATAATGATTGATAACTGGAAAAACTTATAGGAAAACACAAACTGTGTAAAACCAAATTCAGAATCCTCTACTTTGTATTAAGGTTCTAGAAAGACTGAGTACATCAAGTGTCTAGAAAAGCTTCCTTCAAAGGTGCAACTAGGTTCAAGGTAGAATGAACAATCACGACTTAACAAGCAATGAACAATGAACCTTGAACCATTAATAACTCGAGAAGAGAGTTATTTATACAATAATGAAACTAAGAAAATATCCTAAAACTGATTAAGATTTATTCTAGGAAAGGAAAGATCTTCATGCAAGAAGATAGGGGCAACTATTGAAGTGCTTCTTGCTGTCCCTTTTATTCAAGTTGTGTTGGCTTTGTTGTTTGATATTTTTCCCTTTAAGCTACTTGATTGTTTGTATCCTTTATGTTGGTTGATTCCTTCATTTGATCTTTCATCTCATACTCTTTAAACTCCGTGAATATCCTTTGACCCTGCTGAGTAGCCTTTACTATGTTCCTTTTTACCTTTACTGTGCATTTCAGATTTCTACTGTGTTTTTCAACAGTAAATCGTTTTAGATTTTATGTTACAGAGTAAAGTGATTTGATATGATCTTCGTATTTGTCTTCTAACTGTATGCAGGCTTTTTTATTTGTAAGCCTAGAACAGGAGTTTTACCTGCAAAACACCGAAATTGTTAAGAAAAACATAGGTGACAGAGAAGGTCGTCAATGGCTTTATTGAGCTCGAAAGGATATTGGAAGGAGTCCAGAGCGTATCAGAAGGTAAAACAATATTTTTATTGGTCGTAGAGGTTTATGGAGGTTTCATTGTGTAAACGGGTGAAACAAAGAAAAATGGTGATTTTTACGTTTAAATGGAAAAACAATTTACTTTTTGAATTATGGCGCAAAGTGGACAGTGTCCATTTTGTCGTTATGCGGGAGGTGGTTTTGGTTTTCATCATACTGCTTATGAGGCGCGAGCGTTTTTTGGGAGAGGTCACCCGATATAGTTTAGAGCCTGACACGTAGTAAGGGGAGGTCAATGGAATACTGCTTTTTCGGGCGGGTAATGCTCGGACAGAGAGCCAACCTGAAAACGATGAGGGTCATTGGATTTGAATGGATTTGATCGAACGATGGTGGAGCGAAAGAGCAGCGCAGAGGTAAGAGGAAAGAGCAACGGAGGGGCCCAATGATTAATCATGGCGGTATGGGCTTTATTATGGGTTAAAAACTAAGATTAGCGGAGTTTTATGGTTAAATAGAGGATTAAGTTAGTTCTTCGTTTAAATCATAAAAACATTTTAACAAAGAAATTCTTTACAAAAGAAGGTATGGCAGACTTGAAATAGTATGAATTCGGGAGGATAAATGACATTGGGTTCGGGTTCATCGCATATCGCAATCGTAGTTTAGCGAAGGAAGGCCCATCACAAAGGAATGTGATAGAGGCTGGACATGATGTGGAAAATAAATCATAGATAATACTAGGATTGGGTCTAGGTTCCCATCGCATATTGGAGATCGCAATAGCGGAGGGTGTATGTTTCAGCTGGGAGTTGCGATGAGGAGAGGATGCGAAATGGGCAACGAATATTGAAATATATTTGCGTCGGGTCCGGGTCCATTGCGCATTGCATATCACAATGCAGAGGAGAGTGCATGCACGTTGAAAAGTTTGCGATCTGCCAATGTGCGATGTGTTATGGAATACATAGTTTTATAATAAAACTTATGGTTTCAGGATATTTAGTAAAGGGAGTTAATAATATACGGGAAATGGGACTTTTAGGGGTTTAATACTATAAGTTAGCATTAATATGAAACATGAGCGGAAAGGGGAAATACACTAAGTATAATGCTTTTCATGAGTTATTTGCTTTTCACATATATACATCAATACTTAGGCTAAACATCTTTTTGTGGGTTTTTGGGTAAAAGGGAATTTAACATGGGGTTTTCACTTTTCCTAGGCAAAAAGGATTTTAACCTTAGGAAAAGGGGTTTTTATGGAAAATGAATGAATATGAACTGTATGAAGGTGGGAAGGGGAAATTAATAAATATAGGGATGAATGTGGATGAGGGAAGTTAATTAATTGATCTTGTATACCTTCATTTGCTTTGTGTAATTGCCTCATGGACATAGAAACATATGGTAAAACATGATAAATGTACATTTTGTCCAATCAATCATCATATTTATGCAACCTTTCTTCTATTTATCCTTTGCTTATCCTATCATTTTTTCTTCACTTAGCGAGTGCATTTAAGCTAGCAAACCCTTTTCCTTTCTTTTTATTTTAAAAAGAAAAGCAAACTATCTAATTCTAACATTATAACATCTAAGGGCTCAGATTAAACTGATAAGCACCTTATTATTCTCTACCTAACTACTGATCTGCCAAGATTAAATAGCTTGGCCAGATCTTTATTCTCTAATTATAACATCAAATTTAAAGCATGAAACAATCAAGATTAAACTATTTGATTGTCATGGGCTGTGGCATTTATGAAAAGTTGCACACAACCATTATTTTGCGGAAAAAATAGTAGTGGCATTTAGACTTGCTCACTTTCAGAGTTTATTTGTTTTCTTTTCTTTCTAACCTAACATTTTTTTTTTTCTTGATTTTTTTAGGACATCTAACCTAACATTTTTTTTGATATGGACATCATCATCAAGATATTTTCAAAAACATTTTATTCAATATTGTTATGTCCATATCCTAACTTAACATTTTTTCAAAATATTTTCTATTTTTTGTTTTTTTTTTTATTAATTTATTCTATCTTATCAAAACCAAAAATGCTACAACACTTCCCAAACCCCAACAATACTTAATTTCATGATTTTCTTCGGGATTAATGAGAATCGCTTCTCATCCTACCACCTTTATGTATCAATTTTATATTAAGAATTGAATGAATCACATATCTCTCTCTCTCATTAGGACACAACTGAATTATTTTACTTTTAACTAAAATTTTCTTATATATATTATATATTATATTTATAATGAAAAAAACATTGGTATTATGTAAAATAAAACTAGTACATCTTTCAAATATTTTGGGCATATGATCATCTAGAAAATCAGCCCAGTGTCATAGATAACCAGAATGTCAAAATGATCCACCCTGGTGCAAAATAACATCCCAGTAATCAGACATATGTATCCACATATAGTAACAATTTAAGCATCATAGTGAGAGGAAAAACCACGAAATTAGAGACCCAAATACATATGATTCAGGTTTAGAAAATATGTAGTAGGAGAATCAAAATAGTGCAGTATAGAGTACTTTGACTGTGTCGAGAAAGACACAAAGCCGATGAGACTTCCCATCATGGAAATGGGAGGAAGCCCACGTCATGTGTGATATTGTCAATCTCTAGCAATATTTGAAAACCATCTTGTGGAGCCATGAGGCCAAGTTTTGACAAAGCATCCGCAGTGGAGTTGTAATGCGGCTAATGTGTTGTATAGAAATATCCTGAAAGGTGGTCATGAGATGCCCAATGTTCACAAACCATCCATGTAGGTGTGATTGTTGTATGAATGATTTTCCCAACACATGGTTAATAATGGCTTGTGAGTCCCCATATATGTTCAGTGTAGGCACGTTCAAGAAATTTGCAAATCATAATAATCCCGAGAGGGCCATTGCCTCCGTTTGCATGTTGGTTTTGCTGCCTCACCTCCAATGCATCTTGTATTGTTGAACTTCATCTACACAGATCTAGAAATAGACTATAAGTCCTACATTGAAATATTTATAAGACAAATTTAATAATTTTTTTTTACTTTTAATTACTTTATATTTATAAAGTTGATATAAAATCAATCTAGACTTTGAGAGGGATCAAAATCACTTTTCACTCTAAAAGAGGCTTGTACCTCAAGAGATTTGTTATCTCTTGGTAGATGCAAATTTAAGATGGGTCTAGACTGGTTTTATTTTAAAATGAAATATTTATTATTATAATTTTTTATTATTTATAATTTTAACAAATTATGTTAAATTAATGTATTCATAAATTAAATTATATATAATATATATATATATATATATATATATATTATATATTTAAAAAGTATATCAGAATTATACATCTCCCTCATAGTAAATTGTAAAATGCACCTCTAAATCCAATAAAAATTATATTATCTCATCTATTTTTAAATAAAAGTCAGACGATGTGATCCTTTAAAAAAAATCATATCTATTGTTTAAACTAGCACAATCACATTAATAAATGTGATTGATATATTAGTGAATATTAATTTATTTGAATGTATAATAACATATATTTATAAATAATTTTTAACATTTGAAAACATTATACTAGTACCTGCCTCTTAGTTTAAATATAAGATTTTTAACATTTGAAAACATTATACTAGTACCTGCCTCTTCGTTTAAATATAA
>APFE031596277.1:139117-164451 GCA_000404065.3 Pinus taeda | reverse complement strand
TTCCAATGAATTGCTGCCGGATTTTGACCGGAAAAATCAGCCAGAAAGACTTTCAAAAAGTCGCGTTATAGACTACTGCTAAACGAACTGGTAACTTTTGCTTTTGCTTTTCGTAATGTAAATTTAAACTTTAATATTCAACTTATAAAGTCATATATACTAACCAAATATATTTCATAATGAGTTAGGTTTAGTCACCATGGGCAATGACAAGCCAACATCATCATATGTGACTTGAAATTTTTCTTACGCATATGTTTTATTGTGATTGATTATTCGAGACATATTTTAATTTTAATTCATCAATTTAGGTTTTAGATTACAAATTACTTTTAAAAAGTGTATTGTAATTTTTATTTAAAATTTTATTTGGCTCAATTTTTTTATAAATTTTTTATAAATATATAGTTTATTTTATATATTTATTATTAAATCTATGTTAATAAATATGTTATATTTATATAAAATTTATAGTGAATACATTATATTATATATAATTTATAAATGGAAAAATATATTTATAATGTAAAATATAAAGTTTAGTAGGTTTTGGATTGATAGTGAATGAATGTATGGTTAAGGCATTATTTGTTAAATGTTTGGGTCAAATATTCTGTGGTATTATTATTATATATATATATATACAAAATGTTTTAATAAAATTGTTGTGCACATAGTTTTTCTGAATTTTTGTCCATATAAATAAATTATAAATATTATGAGAATTACGATAGTAAGAAAGGTCGATAGACTTTTGGAAGATGAAATCAAGATTCACCTCATTGTATTAAGTATGGTTTCGATTTAATAGAATTGCATCCATAGTGTTATTCCTTGAGCCTCATAATGGTATTAGAACTTAGGTGTTTCTAACTCCTTTCTTCTACCATTTGCGTCCAAGAATCTTAATATGCTATACAAGCACAAGTCTTGATGCCTCAATGTAGAACCGACTTTCTCATGTCTAGTACTTATCCATGTGCTCTGTTTGACTCAGTCCCCATTAACTTTTTGCCTTTTTTCTATGTGCCCATCTATTTTCTTTGTGGAATTTATGTGCACATTGATTTCCTTTGAGATAACCTGGTTTTCTTTTAATGAAATTTATTCCCATTGCTACTCATGTTCTTATAGTGGCATATATCACTACCTTTGTTTCTTGTAGAGGAATTGGAATGCTCTATGCTTTTGGTTGTCCCTCCTCTACGTTTTCTATGAAATAGTGCATCTAAAAGCTCGTCTCATTCGAGGAAAGAAGAAGATATATCTGTCATTTCATCACTTTGAACTTCAAGATGGAATTGAGGTTCCAATTGTATATTATGGTGGCTCTGGAAGAAACAGCAAAGGCATATCATGTGGGTCTCTTTAAGGATATGAAGTTGTGCACCATTCACACCAAGAGGATCGTCTAGAAACACTAGACATCCTTGCTAAGTACATGAGTTCATGTTTTTTTGGATAGTGATTTCAATTTCATCATGATATAGTAGTAGGAATTGAAAAGACATGGGCATGTATATTGTTGCTCAGAAGCTCTAAATTTCTATCGATGTCAAAATAGTGAAGTTTTAGCACAATTTGTTGCATTTTTTTCGTCTCCCATGTGCGTGTCAATTTTCTCTTATTTTTTATTGTCACTCACTGAGTTCTCACATTTTCAAAGTTCTTTCACAGATATTATTATGTTTCTTAACCTTCAGTTTGAGAGTATTATGTAGTGCATTCTTATTGCAATGATTGCTCGATCCTTACATGTTTTCCTAATGGTACATATTGGTGCCAATGTGGGAATTATATTTCCACTACTTGATCGGTGATGATCATCTTTGCATGGTTTTAGTTTTGAGTAACCAATTTGTATGCATCAATAATCATTACCATTTGTACGAGAGGTATATAAGTTTGATTGGCCTCTACATCCCATCAAGGCACCTCCTAGTGAGAGGCATTCTCTCATCTCTATTGTTGGTGTGGTGCTGACTAGCAAATTCAACTATAGAGAATGGTCCAAGAAGATCAAACACACTTATTTTCAATAATATATGGGAGAAGGAGAAAAGGGCAATGGACCTAAGAAGCCTACATCAAATGAGCTGGTCATATAGAAGAACAAGGACAATAAAGCCTATGTCCTTATTGATGCAATAGTAAATGAAGATGTGAGCTATCATATTGTCTCCATTACAAATTCTTATGGTGTTCTAAAGAATTTAAAAGATTTGTATGTCTCATATTGTCTCCATTACAATATCACATGGTGCTCTAAAGAAGTTAAAAGAAAGAAGGTGTTGATTATGAAGAACTTTCTCCCCTACAACAAAATGGGCCATCATCCCAACTTTCTTTGTCATGACAACACATAATGGATGAAAATTCCATGGAGACTACTTTCTTGAATGGAGACATAAAATATAATATATCAACTAGAAGGTTTTGTTGTGAAAGGGTAAGAACAAAATGTATGCAAACTCATTGCATACTTATATGGACTAAAACAAGCATCACAAGGTTAGGATGAAAAGATAATTGAGCATGTTTTGAAATTGAATTTCAAATCACTTAATCTTGATGATGCAACTCTATTTATTAAGAAAGTTGGTAATATTGTTGTGTATCTTGTAGTTTGTGCAAAATCTGATTTGTTGATGATAGGGAGAAATTAGAACTATATTGCATACATAAAGAAACAATTGGAGAAGGGCTTTGAGATGATGTATTTGGGACATCTTCTGATGTAGGAGCATCGACCCCAAGTTTAAAAACTTTTGAGTTGACCCAAAAGGGTCATGAAAATTCTTCCAAGAGAAAAATATTTCTCTCCATTTGTAAATTTGTGTAAAATAAAACAAGCGGGTTTGGTGTCCAAATTCCTCTAGAATATGGTTGTTAGGATAACTAGTGAGTTGGTCTTATTGCTAGGTGGGCCTTTTGTAAATGTATCAATTGGAAACATGGGATGTTAGGTAGTTTTGACACATGTTCAATTTATGTTTGTTTTGTTAGGATATTTTCCAGCTCTTCGGAAGTTATAAAAGTAATGTACATGTAGCATAGAGAGGGGGATTGGTCTAATTTTAGTGTGTGCTTTTATGTCTGTAAAAGGGTAGATGGAAGAGCCTACAAGTGCTTAAGAAATTTGGTAATATAGTTGTGTATTTTGTAGTTTATGCAGATGATCCGTTGATGATAAGGAATAGTGAGAACACATAAAGAGACAATTAAAGAAGGGATTTGAGATGACATATTTGAGACGTCTTTTGATGTAGGAGCATCAACCCCAAGTTTAAATACTTCTAAGCTGACCCAAAAGGGTCATGAAAATTCTTCCAAGGGAAAGATGTCTCCCTCCATTTGTAAATTTGTGTAAAAAAACCAAGTGGGTTTTGTGTCCAAATTTATCTAGATTCTGGTTGTTAGGATAATTGGGCTATATTCCCATCTCTATGATCCAACAGAGTTCATTCCAAAAGGAAGATTATTAAAAGAAACATCATTATGTTATCTTTCAGATTTTCACTTCACTATAATCTCTCACTACTTAATCATCATTATGCTAAATGATCTATGAGCTTAACACTTTAAGGGTTAATTCTATCATATGATAAACTATAACATCTTTAGCTACTTAAGCAACAAAGTTCATCAATAAAAGTTTAGCATCTTATGAATCTTCCTATCATCCCGATCTCTTAAGGAGTGGATTTGTCTCCCCATCCATTAATAAAATATTTTTAGAGTGTAATTAAAAATAATAAAAGGCTTGAAAGATATGGGGTCTCACCAAGAGCCAACCGACCATGATGATAGGCACTGATAGTGGTGACATTATCACAATTGGTTACCAAGCTAGGATAATGACTTGTAGCTAAATGGTTATAAGATAGGAGGTCTCATCATGAGTCGGCATGTTCGCTATTATTAGTACTGGTGTATGGCATTGTCAATATATGGTCACCAAGCCAGGACAATGGATTTCAAAGTAACAAAAAATAAATAAACTAATTATTACTTATTCCTCTAAAGTATAGATTAATGGATGGGATACTGATACTTCCAAGGGTTAAAAGGTGACCCTGTTGAGGCTATAGATGCCTGTTGGAAGCAGTGGCATCACCTGTGACATTCGAGTATATCTTTAAGATGAACTCATAAATACACTTTGTTTTATTTAGTTCAAGATAACATACATACATAGCTTTCTAAAATATGATTATACTCTTATATCTAATGCAAGAGATTTTATGCAGATGTTTTATTCTAAATAATTTTTACAAAGATATTTTTAAAAGGAAAGGTTGAGTCCTAACATCTTATCTTTATACCTTTTTCTTTGAATTTCCTTAGTGCTTGCCTAGAGATAATTGTTTCACCCAGTGTGTCATCAATTGTTGTAGTACTCAACAACCCCACATTTAATTTTTATTTTATAAAATTATGGGGACCCTTTTTGCATTGCTCGTAGGCTTTGAGTGTGATTACTTCATTTCAAGTCTACTTTTCCTTTTATTTACACTTGTTTTATTTTTATATTTTGCCTTAGTTTGATTAAGATTATTTGTTAATAAACTTTGTTAATAATTTTTTGTTTAAAACATCTTAGATTAATAAAACATAACCCCCGAGACCAAGAACCATATCTAGGCCCTAGGCCTAAATCATATTACAAAAGTGGCATATTATTATCATATCAGAACTATTTCGAAATCATGTATCAAAGTTTTATATAATGCATATAACCCTAAGTCTGAACATTATAAAGTGGTTGTAGTTTATTGGAGTTTCACATAACCCTTTAAAACACATATCAAAACCTTATATCAGAGCTTAGGACCATTCATAAACAAGTGGTTGTAGTTTATTGATTGGAGAATTCCTCAATATCAAAACTCCGATGCACATTGACCCTTTATAATAATAAATGTATTATATAACCAAAGTCCGAATATAACAAGTAGTTGTAGTTTAACTAATGGGAGTATCATATAACATGTATACCCCTTCTCCGCTCCCGTTTATCAGAGAAATTGCAATTGGCATTTTTTAATGTGCTACCACATAAAAACTCTAACTTTCGACTTTGCGATACAACTTCCTCTCTGATCCCCAGATATTCCATTCCCCTTCGACTGTCGATTTGTGATACATCTCTTGCTCCAACCTCCAATTGCAATATCTCTCTAATCTCTGATCTTCGATTGCGATATCCTCCGACTTTCGATTGCAATATTTCATTGACCTTTGATATGCGGACCCGATACAATTATAAATCAAAATTTAATACAATATCATATCCGCCCATATCGAAACTTTTGTTATGTGCCACCATTTAAAATCTTTGATCGCCGATTTGATAATGGATGCGATATCGATATTTAAAAAGGATTCATCACGACATCGCATCTACTCAATCAACATTTTCATTTGTGCTCATTTTTAAAAATATCGATAGCCTTTCGCCGATACCATACGATTCTCGCCACTTGTCATCTCCAGGGGGCGTTGTAATAATAAACGAAAAGGATTTTTTATTGGTTTTTATGGGGATTTTATTATGTTTAGTTTCAATTAAAAGGTCTTGAGTTATGTGTATTGAATTTTCGTCATGTTTAGATTTCCTGCTTTTCTACATGCCATTTTATTTGAACTACTTCAGTATTATGACATGACTTTCTTGTTCTTATGCATATGTTGTATTAGGAGTTGGTGTTATTTAAAGTTAAGTGTCTAGTAACTACTTATTAGGCATTTAGTTGTTCATAATTCTTTTAACAAGGATTAGGTATTGTAAACTATTTCCCTGGTCTAGTTCCTTCATTTTATTTCAATTCCTACCTTCTTCTTTCTCCATCCTTCTAGCTCGCTCTTGATTGAAATAAGGACTAATCCTTCCTTCATTTGAGATAGGTCTAGGATTAGATGAATCTTAGATTATACTTTACATTTACTTCTACTTACTGCATTTTAGAAGTGCCCTCATATAGGGGCCAACTTTAGTTGTGGCTTGGCTGAGCCCTAGATAAGCTTAAGGATCACTTTCTTGCTTGATCAGCAAGAGGATTGATCTGGCGTCTCTTCTATCTTGGTAGGTGAAAGTCATATCTTAAGCCAGTGTAGATAGAGAGAAGGTAATTAAACCTAGTTTAACCAGTTGGAACCACCATTTCAACAAGAAAGGAACTGCTCTAAGTTCTCGACCGGGTGGTATCCCTTATAACATTGTAAGGAGAGATTTTCGAGCCTTCAACAAGTGTGTATAAGCACAAGTGAGCAATATACATAGTATGATGCTGATTCTGAAAGTTCCCAAGGTTGGATACAATTAATTGAAGGAGGAAACAAGCAGAAGAATTGGGATGAATAAAAAATATCACTTCCACAAGGAAAGTGGACAACAAAACAAAGTGTAGGACCATGGAAATCCCAGGACATCAGCCATGCAAAAAATGTAAGCTTGTCTAAAGAAGAAGAAAACCAAAACGATGGAACCAAAGAGGAGTTTCATTCCCAAAGAAATAGAATGAGGGCTGAGAAGGAAAAATCAACCCAAAGAATTGAAAAATATTGCACAATAGTCACCATGGCTATACTAGATGGATAACTTATGGGGAAGACCTCCCAGTGGGAAAGAAAACCCACAAGAGAGAGAATTAATAATACTAAGATGCTAGTTGGAACGAGTGGAAGTTGAAGCCACATAACATTTTGGAATGTTGTTATAATTTAGTTGTTGGGTTCAACATGAGTTGGACATTGAAATGATGAAGTTAGAAATGTTGACGAAGAGCGTACTTGAGCAGTGGTACTATAGAGGAAAAGAGGAAACTAGTGATAACATGAGCTGGAATGCAGGAGATTTCATCAGCAGGAGAGGGAAGCAACAACGACAAACCAAGATGTGGTACTCAGGAAGGTTGAAACCCACAACAAACCCAAAGTTGAGACAAATAGATGGAAAACAATGCATGGATGGACAACTTTAAAGTAAGGTATGGTATATAGGAGAGGTGAGGACAACAACAATTCAACAAGGAAAACAAAGTGGGAAATTACAACACAAATTTTGGGGCCCTGGAGGATTCAGTAGATTGAAGACATTTGGCTAGGAGGTCAAACTTTTTCAACCTGGGGAGTCTAATGTAGGAGCGTCAACCCCAATTTTAACAAATTTTGAGCTAACCCAAAGAGTCATGAATTTTTTTCTAATGGAAAGATATTTCCCTCCATTTGTAAATTTGTTTGAAATAAAACAAGTGCGTTTGGTGTCTAGATTCCTCTATAATCTAGGTTGTTAGGATATTTGATGAGTTGGTCTTATGGCTAGGTGGGAGTTTGTAAATGTAACAAGTGGCAACATGGGGTGTTAGGTAGTTTTGAAACATGTTCAATTTATGTTTGTTTTGTTAGGATATTTCCTAGCTCTTGATAAGTTATAAAAAGCAATGTACATGTAGCGTGGATAGGGGGATTGGTTTGATTTTACTGTGTGTTTATGTCTATAAAAGAGTAGCTAGAAGAGCGCACAAGTGCTTAAGAGTAGCACAAAGGATTTTGTATATTGTGGAGATAGACCATTTCCCTTGTAAATGTATTTGTTTTGTCAAATGAGAGGAATTTTATTTTTTATTTTTTATTTTCTTCTGTGCATCATGTGCATTTGTTTGTGTGTTGAGCAACTCTCTGTGTTTACCCGTTTTGTGTTAATAATAGCCATTGACGATTAATCATAAAAACCCAATGTTTTTGTTTGAATACATGTTATTGGATATATGTTGAATGAGTATTTGGAAGCTAGGGAGAAAGAAGGCATGAGCACTTGATTTCATGCCATCTAGGAAATTTGAGTATTAATGAAGGTTTCATTAACTTTCCTATACAAAGAATGACAGGTGCTTGCAAATCAATTCAAATATGGAATTGGAGACGAGCTGAGAGAGATCGAAGATAAGTTTGTGTAACGAGGCATTGAAGTTTCTATATCGGTGAAAGGACTTTGCATAAATCACTTTACCAATTCGTTCAAGTGAAAATTGGTTGAATCTTTGGGTAGGCGTGGTGGTTGTGTGGTGATTGAAACTCGTCAATTCTATGGAAATTAAATAAAATCGCAAAGACTAAAAGGGCGAAGTTTGAACAAAGGAGTAGTTAGAATTAGATTTACTTGGGCCTTGTTGTAAAGTGAAGTTTGAGGATGTGTTGACCCTCACCAAAACAAGCATTGAGCGACTGTCGGCCCTGACCTCGTGGAGGGACTCAGTTTGGTATGGTGTGACATTAGTTTGCATAGATGGACCTTCGGCCACAGGTGCTTCACTCAATGAACCTCTGATATATCGTGCGTTTGTGGCATATTAAACAATACCCTTAATTTGACTACATATTAGAAAATAGCTCTAAAAATCACATTATTTAAACCCCTCCCAATATGAACCCAATACACCTTCCCAATTAAAAAAACCCCTACTTTCCCTTGATATTATAGGTATCCATTTTTCATTAAAAGTTTTTATACTCCTTTATATTTTTTCATTAACTTTGAGCTTCATTTTTTATACCTGCTAATATAAAAACCATTTACCCCCTAATATATCATCCAATATATTATGTCATTTTTTCCTCAATATATATCCCCCAATATGAATGCACGTGGTATGATATTACCCCTTAGTGAAGCCGTTGTGCCTTCGATAAAACTGAAGAAATCCCTGACCGCGACTAGAAAGTTTGGTTAGGCCTAGAACTAGTCGGCATAGTCAGGTATGTTAGTGTATTTCAGCATGGCATATTTAACCTCAACCCCCGGCCTAGTTGATTATGGGAAGCTGACTCCATGTAATGTGTGGACCCCAATTTCATTATAAAGTTTGACTATGTTTATAAAGTTTGAAAAAGGGAAAAGGGACATGAAGAAGGGGATTATCGAGGTACTGAAAAACATGAAATCCACACACAACATAGCCCCATTGCACCATCTTCACTACTACAGAGGCATTGAAATGACTCACAATACAAAGTACATATTCATGTCCCAAAATAAGTAAATTGGAGAACCGTTGACCGTGTTTGGCATAGTTGAATGCATTTCTTTGTCTACTTTGATCGAACAAAATTTGAAGCTCACATCAAAAGAAGGGAATGAATTTGCAACCGAGTATAGATAGCTTGTGGAAAATCTTATCTACCTCACCACTACTAGACCAAATATTTCATTTGTTGTTGGGATTCATTCCATGTTTATGCAAAATCCTTGTGAAGGACATTGGTCCATTGCAAAAATTGTTTTGAGATACTTAAAGGGAACTCAAGATTTTAGATTCAAGTATTCTAATGTGGATGGTTTCATTTTAATTGGATATTTTGATTCAGACTTTGATGGGGACAAAGAAAATGGAGTGTCAACTTT
This sequence comes from Pinus taeda, assembly GCA_000404065.3. Classification (NCBI taxonomy): domain Eukaryota; kingdom Viridiplantae; phylum Streptophyta; class Pinopsida; order Pinales; family Pinaceae; genus Pinus; species Pinus taeda. Next base: position 155,048 of record APFE031596277.1, on the reverse strand, counting down.
AGGCTATGTCATCAGTCTTAGATCAACAATTGTCCCATGGAGTTCACACAAATAATTAGTTCCATCAAATTACACAGTACAGGGAGAATATGTGGCAGTTGCTAAAGCAACAAAGGAGATCGTGCGGCTTAGGAAAATACTTAAACATTTGCAAGAGAAACAAGTGACTTATGCGTCTCTTCTAGTTGACAATACTTCTGCAATCAAGTTGGCCAAGAATATAATATTCCACAATCGAACTAAACACATCAACACAAAGTATCATTTGATTTGATATTGTGTAGAGGGCTAGACTATTCATTTGAGACATTATTCCACAAATGACCGAATTGCAGATATCTTCACCGAAGCACTTAGAAGAGAAAAGTTTGAAAAGTTCAAAATGATGCTTAGACCATAGAAACACCCCTTCATCTTGGTGGGGGGAGAAGTTGGACACATAATCATTCAGGATTTTTGACCTTCTAAATACTGTAAATATTAGGAAGAATAAGAAAATACTAAATATCAATAGCCCCCTTGGAAGATGAAACCTAGAGTCACCTCATTATATTAAATTTGGTTTCACATTAATAGAATTGCATTGTGAAATTATTCTCTAAGATTAACAAAAATATAATAAATATTAATTAACTTAGCATGAAAGAGATGTGTAATTCTTTTAATACAAAAAGTAAACCCATCTATGTTATATCACCTAAAGCTCTTACATGTTTTTTATAAAAGTTGAACACATATATATTATATCACCTAAAGCTCTTACATGCTTTTTATAAAAAATAAACACATCTATGTTATATCACCTAAAGCTCTTCCATGTTTTTTTATAAAAGGTGAACACATCTAAGTTATATCACCTCAATCTTATGTGAAAATAGATGAATACATTTAAGACTTATTATATTTGTTTTCTAAAAAAGAGAGTATAGAGATATCTATTATTAACATATTTATTTTATTTCTTTCTTAATGTTTAAAATATTTAAATATATAAAATATGTTAAAAATACTTACTTATATACGAAATTGCTTAAATAGATAAAGAAAATGAAGTCATTTAAATTTTGAGTATATAGTTTCATTTTTATAATGACTTTATATTATAGTGATTATTTTCTGATTTTAAAATTTTATATATATAATATTGATTGATACTTTATAATTTTAGTATTTTATTAAAACCATCTTAAAATTAGTATAGATCCACTTTAATTATGGATCTAAAGTTTTTAGAGAAATCAAATTTTTGAAGTTGCAATTTTTTTTTCAAATTTTACACTTTAAAATAAGAGTTAAGATAAATTTAGGCTAATATTTATTTTTGTATAGTTTGATTTTGGAGTAATCTTATATTTGACTTTGTAAGGTAAGGAGTCTAAGGATTTCTTTTTAACTTTTGCAATATTTATATTTTCTCTCTCACAATAAAAATAATAGAAATTACTTTGAGTAGCAATTAGTCCCATGTTCTTAGGGTGACGGTTAATCCATACAAGGTGCAATGGTTAGTGCAACACTTCCCTCTAACTAATTCCCTGGATGAGATAGTTAGTCCAACATTCCCCTCCAACTTAACTAAGAGGAATTCAACTTAGGCCAAAACTTTAATCAGAGGAATTCAACTTAACCCAAAACTTTAATACCATATAAAGATTCGTCATTACACCAAAACCCATAAACATTAATAAAATTTCAAATTAACAATACTAACTTAAATAATTGATTTACTCTGCGAGTAATAATTATTCCAACATCAACATCTTCACACACACCACCAAAAACATAACTAAACACAGTTACAAAATCCTAGGCGGAGAATGCGGGCGAAGTGCATGATATGATGGTGGGCGCTGTTGGTTGACACGCTCCCCACCAGGTTTCGGGGGAGAATGCACGCGAGGTGCATGATATGATGGTGGTGGCTGTTGGTTGACACGCTCCCCACCAGGTTTCGATTCCGTCTCTGCACAGCGGCGTATATTTGAAGTTATGTGGTCCCGTGGTTCAGACGTATGATGTAATATGATGTAACCGCAAAAAAAGAAAAAAAAAAGAAAAGAAAAAATAATCTTAGGCAGAGAAAAAGATTAATGAGATTCCACTACTGAAATTTCAAAAAATCTTGTAGAGGCAAAGTTTGAATCATATTTTTGATGGTGGAAATAGAGTCAACATCATTAAAAAATTTTAAAACACTTAAAATTATGAAATTTCACAGTTTTACCTTAGATTTATAAAACCAGATTTATAAATCAGCTCTAGAAACAGTGATTTAAACACGAATTTTTCAAAATATAACCAGATTTTCCCTAACTCTTAAGGGGAAAAAACATTAAATTAAGAACAATGCACAAATACATATCCTCTTAAAACTATGGTATTCAGTGTCACAACACTACGCGGCCGATTCTGTCACGGACGGCTTCGCAGTACACAGCGATCATTCAAATGAGAGGGTGATTTTCGAAAAAAGCTTTCAGCTCTAGAAACAGTGATTTAAAAAAATAAGTCTCAGTGCCAGAAACAATAAATAAAAAAGCGTAGTCTAAAAAACTGTGTTTCAGATTACAGAAAGAGTTATGTGAGAAATGCACGGACGATTCGGTGAAATATTGGGGTTTACGAGAGTGATTTGTTTTGATAAAAGAGAAAAATGCTTGTGCTTCAAGGCATAGAACGTCGACTCCTGAATGCAGGCTTTTTACAGAAACTCTGACAAGTCCATCAGCAATTAGATTTTTACTAGTGTCTCAGGAGATAAAATAAAATTAAAAGGAGTTAGGATTTGTCAGGAAGGGTAAAGGTGACTGAAATTCAGGTAAAGAATTTTTTTTTTTTTATAAAAGCTGTGTTTTAATTATATTTTTATGGTGGAAATGGATTCAGCTTTATCAAAAACTTCTAAATCACTTAAAATTTTGAAATTTAACAATTATAACTCGGATTTACAAAATACTTTATCAAATTTTCTCTAACTATAACTTGAATTTCCATAACTCTCGAGGCCATTCCTCTTGCTACTTAGAGGTCTACTATTATAGTGCTGGGCGTGAATCCATCGGAAACGCTGAAGCTTTAATTTCCTTCTTGGAAATGACAAACGTAATCTCCGTCCCGTGTCATATGATTTAAAGTTCTCTTCCTTACCACCTCGTTAAAATAAATTTTGTTTTTCAACACGGCTCCTGATCACTTCTGACAGCTACCAATATATGCTGATCATTTTTTACAGCTGTCAGTATACTTTGCTAACACGAATTATTTCGGACAACCGTCAATAAAGTGTCAGCTTCGTGTTAATACATACAGTATCTTTAACCTGGTAAACGTTAAAACAATTTCTTATCTACTTTCCAAACGTCTGCCATCACTTTTAACAGCTGTGAATACCCTTGGTATATAGGTGGTCAAATTTTAAATTTTTTTTTTTTTTCCATAAAGGAAAATCGTAATTTCATTATAAAAGAGGAAATTACATGCTATAGATGTTGGTGCATATGCATTGCATGATCAAAATCATGTATAACATAAATGTTGCTATTGATCCATGCAGGGGTAATAGATATAAAAACATAACTAAGAGTCATATGATAAGTAGTTGTAAACATGTACAGAGATAGTATATACAATCAAAAAAGGCTTATGCCTAATAAAAAAATATGAACATAACCAGTGACATGACATGAATTAAACATTTAGATCCATAAAAGGCCTATGATAATATTGATAGAAGGCATCTCCTTCCTGTTCTCTGATCATCCAGAAGCTCGACTCCCCGATCGCAGCCTCTTTGGATACGCTGTCGGCAGCTCCGTTCTGCTCCCTGTAAATATGTGAGCAAGTGAAAGAATCAAAATATGAGATCAATCTCAAAGTCTCATCCAAGATGTGCAATAATGTATATGTAGAGCATCTAGTTTTCTTGTTCAGCCAATCACACATTATTTTAGAGTCCCCATAAAATTGTAATTCTATGCAATTTTTCTCCAATGCGAATTGTATGATATGTTTTGTGGCAAAGAGCTCAGCTGAGTTGTTTGTGCATCTGCGGAATCCTATCAGCATGCTGAATGAATGATGATGGGAAAGGTGAAAAATAGCCCCCACTCCACAGCGTTGCTCTTGGGCTACACCATCAAAAAATGCCCAAGGTTTGTTGTAATTTATTTGAAGATGAGATGGGGATGCGTCGATTACTGGGAGGAGGATCATCTGGTATGAGTGAGTAATCAGCAATGACTTTTGTTGCCAGGACAACTCAATTTGGTGCTAAATCCTGAAATATGTTGCGATTCCTAGCAATCCAAATTGTCCAGTAGGTTAGCAGTGGAAAATTTCGAATCTTTTGAGTTGTGGAAGTGTGATCCCAGACTTGCCAGGCAGCAAGGATAGAGTTCCCAGCCCAGGTAGCAGTAGGAATAATATGTTGTAGGATAAGTTTCCATAGATTACATGTTGCAGAACATTCTAAAAAAAGGTGAGAAATGGACTCATTTGCCTGCTTATAGAAACAACACCAGTGGGGCCCATGATGTGCTCGCTTGAGAAGATTTTCTCCTGTAGGAATTTTGTTCCGGAGGATGGTGCACATTAAGAGTCTAGATCTGGTGGGGGCCTTGAGTTTCCAAAGATGTCTCCACCAGTCAGCAAGTAGCAGAGGTTTCCTTGGTGTTGCCAAAGTCAAATAACCATCCTTTGGGGTATATCTGTCATTTTTTGAAAGAGCCTAAATAATCTCATCATCCCCTTCCAGTGTGCAGATGTGGGCATCCATGAGGGCTTGGGTGTACTCCTCCCATTGTTGTGACCAATTAGGAGGAATGTTTAACGGATCTGCTGATTTCCAGGCATGTTGAAGGAAAGTGGAATTTTCCAGGTCAACGATCTGAGATATATGAGTGAAGCTCTGTTGCTATAGATACTAAATGAGTTCCCTAGGTAATCGATGCATGTCCCCACATCCCACCCAAGGATCAAGACCAATTCAAACCGTGTGTCCTGAACGAATTCTCTAGGTGATACCTTCCCTGATCGGGCTCAATGCCTTAAGTACCACCTTTCAGAAAATTGAGACTCCTGAGGTACTTTGATGGGCTCTCCTAATCCAGTCCATGATGTGTAGGGGAGCTATGTATTTGGCATATGTGACCATCGTCCATAGACTGTCTGTTGCTACTAATTTCCAGCCAAGTTTTGCAGCAAGTGCTAAAGAGAAATCCTCTACTTTTTTTAGGCCACACCCTCCCCATTTTTTTGGTAGATTCAGGGCCTCCCACCTGACCCAAGCAAAAATCCTTCCCTGTTTGTTCCCTTGCCAAAGAAACCTACAACAGAGGGCTTGAATTCTGTTGAAAATGCCTCTGGGAATCCAGGCCAAGGACATCCAATATACCGGGGTGGCCTCTAGGACACTTTTGATAAGTGTGAGTCTTCCAGCCTGCGAAAGATATTTGAGGTACCATGTATGTAGTTTTTTCTCCATCTTGGAGATGAGCCAAGTCCAGTCTGCAATTTTATAACCTAGTGGCTTCAACTTGTACCCCAGATATTTAAGGCCATCTGCTAATTGCAGCTGAGTGAAGTGCAAAGATTATCTCGTGCGGTGTACATTCAGCTGTTGTCAAGGTAGACTTGTTGTCATTTATAATCATACCTCTTGCCACTTGGAAGAGGGTAAAATTTGCCTTGATAATACTAATGTCCCCAATACATCGATTGATAAAGACCAGGATGTCATCAACAAAAAGAAGGTGTGTCAGGGTGCAACCTTCTGTTATCTTTATGCCTTTTAGTCTGCCCCTTTGATGCTCTTCTTTAATGAGATTGCTGAGACCTTCCATAACAAGCAAGAAGAGCATAGGTGAGAGGGGACATCCCTATCTCAGCCCCCTTCCGGAGGTAAAAAAAGGAGATGCACTTCCATTCACTAGGACACCGAAGGGGATATTAGTAATGCAGCTCATGATCCATTTAATGAATAACTAAGGGAAACCTAATGAGTTAACAACATTCTAATATAAAGCCAATTAACTCTGTCGAAAGCTTTAGATAAATCGACCTTCAAGATCATACCTTTGCCACGCCTTGAGTGTAATGTATGAATTACTTCCTAGGCAATGCCAACAGCTTCATGGATCTATCTGTCTTGTAGGAAAGCAAATTGTTCCGACGAGATATGGTTAGAGAGGATGGGTTTCATCCTGTTGGCAATAATCTTGGCAATGATCTTATATATGCAATTGCAGAGAGATATGGGGCGAAAGTCCTTGAAGGAGTCCGGGTTATCCTTCTTCGGAATGAGAGCAAGGAAGGTAGAGGTAATAGAATTTTCAAGAAATCCTCTGATTCTCGAATCCTCAACTATTCTGAGTAGGTCTTCCCCAATGATGTCGAAAAAAGCCAAGTAGAATTCCATCGACCAACCATCAGGCCTCGGACTTTTGTCCTTTTTGAACCATTTTAAGGTGTGTTCCAATTCCTCCAGAGTAGCTATCTTAATTAAATCATCTCCTTCCTCAGGATCCACATATCTGGGAAAGAGTTGTGCCACCTTGATGATTTCTGCAAGATTTGTCTCCTGGGGGGCTAATGAGAGGAGGCAAGTTTAGCAAGTTGAGGAAAAGTATATAAGACCTGCCCCTGATCATTCTGTAGCTGCCATATGGTGTTGATCACCTTTCTTCCATTGGCAAATTTATGGTAGAATTTGGTGTTTTTATCACCTTCCAACATCTAGATGGCTCTGCTCCTCAGGCGCCAGCATTCCTCCTTTTCCTTAAGAATTTTAGCTCTCTCTGCATAATGAGAAACCATCCTATCCTTATGTTCTTCTTAGGAGTAGATGCCTCCTCGATTATTCTCAAAAGCGGCAATGTAAGATTCAATTTTATAGAGAGTTTGATCCTCCTATTTTCTTTTATTATGAGCCTAAAGTTTGGACATCTTCTTAAGGGCTGTAATATTTTGTATAAATCTTCTGGTACTATCTTCTCTTCTCCCCGGGGGTTTGCTCTCCAGAAATCAGAGATCAGTTTTTTATAAGAGCCGTCCTTGAGCCAGACAGAGCAGAACTTAAAGGGTCCTTTAGGTTTTTCTCGCCCCCTTCTATTTCTAGGTAAATGGGAAGGTGGTCAGATATCCCACCAGTACCAACCCAGTGTCTAATTTGAAGCCCCAAGTCCAATACCTTTTCTTTGACAAGGAAGCGGTCAAGTCTATGAGTCAGACTGCCTTCCCCAGTCCTGTTGTTCCTCCAAGTAGCTTGGGGTTTGGCAGAGGGTATATCTATTAGATGGTGGGCATCCAGTTCAGATAAAAAGTAATCAAAGAGAGAGTCTCTCTGAGCCCTATGACCCCAGGATTCAGCATGTCCAATGGAAAAATTAAGGTCGCCACCCAGGATCAGTTGTTTGCACATAAAAGAATCAGAGCTAAGGAGATTCTGCCAAAAAGTAGGTATGTTCTGTCATGGGCCATATACATTTAAGATCCGAAAATGTATCCCCAGTTCAGCCGAACTGATGTCTGCTCCAAGATGACCCATCCCACCCCAACAATTATGTAATTTGATGGTAAGGGATTTGTAGCACAAAGCAAGACCACCCGACCTCCCATGCGCATCAAGACCAAAAAATATCCACCCAGGGAGCATGTTTTGGAGAGACTGTGCAATGTCTAGAATGGGTCCTAGAGTTTCTTGCAAAAAGGTAATATCAAGCGACGCATTTTTTAATAGTCTACGAAGAGCTATTTTCTTGTCCGGCCTAGCCAACCCTCTACAGTTGTAGGAGAAAATCTTCATGGAGGGGGGGTAGGCTGGGATTCTCTTGCTCTAAGCATCCATGGGATGGTGGATTGAACCCCCAAAGCACTCTCATCTTTAGTTGTTCCTTGGGCTTTAGAAAGGAAGGAGGGTCGACCCCTCTGAATTTTTGGGGGAGGGGGAGAGTGAAGGATTTCAAGCCCAAATTGATCCTCGGCTTGTCTTTTGGATTTCGAGCGGGTCATGCATCTCCCAGGAGGGGGGACCTAAAGGGAAGGAGTTGTAGATGGGGGTTGAGAAGGTGGATTCGGGGAGGGTGCAGGGGAAAAAATGGGGGCAGATGTAATCAAGCGGGTGAGAGGAGTAGTTTTAGGGGAGATTGCACCAAAGTCCTAATCCAGATGATCGCTTGAAGGGTTTATCACATGAAGTGCAGAGAAAGTACTAGATAAAAAACAGTCAAGATGAGAAGTGCTACAAGTGGGAAGAGGAATGGTGGAAGAGTTCATACCCGTCGAGGGCAGGCCCTCAGATGGCGACTGTGGACGAGACTGAGGAGGCTGTGTACAGTTAGGAGGCCACCCATGCTTCTTCGGCTATGGAGGAGCCACTTCCTCTGCTGCTGGAGTCTTCTGCTGTTTGATCGGGATCTCAGCTGCATTCGGGTCCGGTGAGGCCAAGGGAACCTGACTCCTGTGTTGTGCCTCCTGTTGAGTATGCTGATGGGAGGCCACATCTTGTTTTGTGGCTTGATATTTATTTATTTATTTATTTTATTTTATTTTTTATTTATAATTTTTTTTTTATTTTTTATTATTATTTTTTATTATTATTTATTTATTTATTTATTTATTTTTTTTTTCAGCAGAGGACAATCCTTAAAAAGATGCCCGACCTTATGGCACCGGGCATCGAAAAGGTACACCCTCGTAGTCCAGCAATTGCCGTTTGGTGTGGTTCCTCCAGCGAATATCAATAAACTCCAGAAAACCTTCAGATAGGTCCAAATGTACCAATATCCTTGCATATGCTAACTTCCCTGAGGTTTGATATGAATCATCGAAGGTGAGGTAAGTGCCGAGTGCATTTCTATATGCCTGAAGACATCCTCTGTCTAGAAATGCAATGGAAGGCCGAACAAGCGAACCCATATCGGACCTGCATCCACCCTCTCTCGCGCCAGATCGAAGAGGGGAGTCCATCGACGGAGGAGAACCGGGGCAAGATCTAGGAGCCAAACCGTGGACAACACCCAGTTGGTCTGCTCCAAGCTGCTGAAGTGTAATGTAAACCACCCTCTAACCAGGGTTTGCACCTTCATAATCTCCTTCATATTTTCTCCCCAAACCTCCGAAACCCATTGCTGTAGTTTGGCCACACTGTAATGTCTACCTCGCACCTGGTCGACCAAGACCTTCGCTGCAATGTCCATGGCGTCTAGTAATTTGATGTCTTCAACAATATTAAGGGGCGCTACACAGGCATGAATCTTTGGACCCTATTTCTTTCGCGAATGCCCTAAAACCCCAACGTTTGTCACCTCCTGTGTCGAAGCGGGAAGTGAAGGTCCCGGTGGTGAAACCCTAGGGTTTTCCGACGCTTCCTGCGGGATGGTAGCAAAAATGCTAGAGATGCGATCGATGCTTGTGAAATGCCCCCGAGAGGGAGCCGAGGAGGTCCGCGGAGCAATATGACCCGAACCTACCATTGTCAAGCCTTGAGGGAGGTCAGGAGAAATGAAACTGGACACCGCCGAATGTGAGTTCTGAACATTTTCAGAAGCTAAGGTTTGGCCAACAAGTTTGTGCGGCGAAGCTGTGAGTGCCAGGGTACACAACAAGATAGTCTAAGTAATGAGAACTGGGGGAGAGGCTGCTTCTTCTGGTAGGGTAACCGGCGAGATGTGAGGGCGGGTTAGCGGGGGAAGGGCTTCAACCTTGTCAGTCAGTTCGGACATGAAGGGGAAGAGACCGACAGCTGTGGTCCTGGTGGGGGTCCATGAGGGCACATCCTCCAAAGGGTCCAGGAAATTGCCCAGGTCATCCATGATTGTCGGGGGAAGTTATGACAGCTACCAGGCGAGGACAGCAAAACAGCAGCAAACCGTGGTTAATCGCCGGGGAGGTTTGTAAACCAGAGTGGGAGAGGGAAAACTGTAAACAACTAATGGCGGTCAAGGCATAACCAGAGCAGGTAAATTAACGCTAGAGGGTGTTGGGAAGAAAGCTGGTTAAGGGGGCAGGTGCAGGTGTGCGTCCATGGCTAATAACCACTAGAAGTCACGGCATCAAAACCCATGGCCGCCTCTCATCGGAACCCCCCCAAGAAAATATTTCACCTCAAATTCTAATTACTATATAGCTAATCACAACATTAAATACTATCTCCGAATGAGAGCATTGCTAAATGCTATTATGTTTGATGACTTGTCTTTATTTTTCAACATTGTTAATAATTTTGAAATATTTTAAAATCAGTTTTACAATATTTAAAAAAATTATTCATTATTTTAAAATCACACAATATGTTTTAAATATGAAAATAAATATAATATTTTAATTTTTTTCTTCTATTAATAAATTTTTTTCATATTGTAAATTTCAAAATAAATTTAAATTCATAATTTATCATGTCAGTATAGTCTTCACAATTTATTGTGAGAGAGTCAACATTGTGATATATGTTTTTAATTACGTCGTAAGGCGTTTCCCTCTGAAATCAACTAGCTCTTGTCGACCTGTCATTACCATGGCCCGTTAGATTATATGTCAGATGATCAAACAATTTTCAGCCGTTCGATGAAAAGTGGTTTCAATAATTGGTTAAATCAGTTAATCAGTTGTTTATTGTTTATCAGGCTCAATGGTGCACAATAAATCTACAAGGGTCTGCCGACATTTTGCAGATAATCGGTTAAATAAGTTAATCAATTGTTTATTGTTTATCAGGCTCAATGGTGCATAGCAAATCCACAAGGGCCTGCTGACATTTTGTAGGGCTTGTGGATTGGGCAGATCAGACTGTAGTGCAATTCAGTGAAACCATCCCTGATTTCTGAGTGGAACTGTTCCTGCTTTTTTCCCAACAAGCTCGTTGCCCACGCCTCCTAGGCTTTCAATATTTACTGGAATAAGAATAAGCACCGGGGGGCTTATTTCCATTTCAACGCCACTGCATTTATCAGAAAATGCAATCCCAGTACGCTTGAAAAACCAGTGACTAGATCCAATAATCATTATGAAAAACCAGTGAATAGATCTATTATTTTTTAGGGAATACGTTGATATTGTTGTCTCTTTCTTCATATTGTTGTCTCTTTCTTCCATTTTTTTGTTATTTAACTGCATCTTGGGTTTTCTTTATGTGTATTGTACCCTTTCAGGTCATGTTGTAGTTGATTCTGTTTAGCAAAAGCAAAGAGGAACCCGCAGCTTGGATGTTGCAGAACATCCCACCGGCTTGGATGAAAATATTGAAGATTTTGAAAATAAAATCTTATTGGTGCAGCGGCAACAGGGTCATAGACCCCATGAAACACAGTGCTTGGCCATCACTGTTTAGATGAAAAGAATCAGAATGACGCCGAGAAACTGACACTCGATCAGATTGCGCCAGGAAATGGAATTTTGACATTTTTAATTTTTAATTTTGGTTATGAATCAAGATCCAATGTGCAGTTCAAGCTTCAAATATTCAATCTCCACGTGTCCCTTTATCCAAACCCTATACTAGGGAAGGGCGTCTCCCTACCACATCGAAAGACTTGAACTGCATACGCTAACTCAACCTCCACGTCAGTGTGCAAACCCACCAGAGGCTTACCCTTTGCTCTCCCGTATCACTGAATAATACTAGCAAATACCAACAAGGGGCAGATCCTTTACACGTATCGATCACCAATGCTTGTTCTCGAGCACATACATAAGTATCCATCACCAATGCTTGTTCTCTCAGCACATACATAAGTGTGCAGAGAAGGAGGTATGTGTGGGAGAAGGAGCACCATCGACACAAAATCTATTTACTGTGCGGAAGAGACGGCATGTGCCAGAGAATAAGCACCTTTTGCATCTCCGCACGTAATTTACAAACAAGAATCAACAACATCCCCTTTATCCCCTTTATTTGACAAATAAAAAATCTCAGAATCAAATGGCAGAACAAGTTTGTGTGGAGAATGGTAATGTGCGGGGTGATGACTAGTTTCTTTGAGCTTTTGTTTGAATGCTTTGGTTTGGAATTCATGCATTTAATGAGATTATTCAACTACTCATTAACCTTTAACCATGTCATGTTTTTAACATGGTTGGACTGTGTATGTAGCATTAGTGTAAGTATTTTTTAAAAATAAAGCGTATTTGTGCGATAAAAAAGAGTCGAAGAAAATAGAAACAGACTCTATGTTATTTACACAATTTATTTAAACATACTACAAATATCATAGTTGACAAAAAAGAATTAACATAACTATCCAAAACACTACATTGAAAAGAGGATACCTATAGGTTGTGTGGAGGAAGTGTATGTGGAGTCGTGCAAAGAAAGCTATGCGGAAATGATGACAAGTCTTTTTGGGAAGAATATTGGAAAGCCTTGAACAAATACTTCCAGATGACATAGAAAAGAGTCTTCAAATAAGTTACGATGCCCTTCAGATAGGACGAAAAAATGATGTTCTTAGACATTGCATGTTTTTTCATAGGAAAAAGAAGGGATGACACAATAAATATATGGGACAGATGTGGCTTGCAAGGCTCGCTGGGGTTTCGAAGTCTACTAAATAAGAATCTTGTGGAGCTAGAAGATATCAAGTACCATTTAAGTGATATTGAGAGTGAGGTTGAAGTCGAGGTTAGAATGCACGATGACGTGAGAGATATGGGAAGACATCTTGCCAACGATCACATCTGGCATCTGAACGATCCAATCTTGTAGCATTGGTTTTCGCGGACAACGAATGAAGATCAGATTAGAATGCAGGATCACGTCATATGGCTTCACACTTGCATCCTCACCTACTCTGACCTAGTTTCTTAGTTTCCATTGACAAAGTTAAGAGTTTGAGAACTGTTCGGCGACTGCACTGACTGGTGGTGGTTCCATCAGTTGTCGAGTGAAGGATCATAGGTAAATAGATATTGATTGAATTAAAGCGATAATATTTATTTTTTATTATAATACGGCGCCAGAGGGTCCAATGAATTCTAAAGGGTTTTATTTATTTTCAAGTGCCTGAATATTTTACTGGATCAAATCCAAGGATTTTGTAGATAACAATCTTCTCTATCTTTAAAATAATTGAAGCATGTCAAACATTTTTTCTGGCACCTTTGTAGTTGAGGGAATTAAGGATTGAAGCTCCCCTCTCTGTTATTCGAAAGTCCATTCGACTGTTGAATAACCTTGAATGGATTGTGATATGTACAACGAGTACATATTCGTTGAAACACTTGAAGATGGTATATCCTGTGGGATGATGAGTTTTCTGCTAGATTCCTTCAGCAATCTAACAAACCTGAAAAACATCAACCTGTAACATTGATATAGTTTCAAGAGGCTTCCGGATTCCTTCGGGAGTCTAAGAACCCTGAAACACATCAACCTATTAGGTTACAGTAATTTGAAGAGTCTTCCAGATTTATTTGGGAATCTAACAAGACTTAACATCTTGGTTTATGTGGTTGCAATGCTATTTTATTTTTTATTTTGCAAGTATTGGTATCACAAGTTATACATGTTACACAAGTTTTTGAAATGCAACACTTCACCATTGCACTTTTCAAACTATAGTTACTTGCTTCAACCAACAACCTTCATCAATGCCACTCTTTCTTATGCTACAGTTCATTTGGGAATCTAACAACACTTAACATCTTGGTTTATGTGGTTGCAATGCTATTTTATTTTGCAAGTATTGGTATCACAAGGTATACATGTTACACAAGTTTTTGGAATGCAACACTTCACCATTGCACTTTTCAAACTATAGTTACTTGCTTCAACCAACAATCTTCATCAATGCCACTCTTCCTTATGCTACAGTCTTACGGCGTTCCCATTGCAGCATGAAGTGCAATTGCTAGTTAAAGTTTATATTAAACTAAAAATATAAGATATAGTTGAGCGATTATTTCAATGAGTGGATTTTCTTCCATTTGGATTTATTGATATTAAATAATATTATTAATTTTTTTTTTTATTAATTTTTATTATAGAATTTTATTTAGTATTCAAATAATTATTTTAATGCGAAAAATAAGTAAAAAATTAATTCCAAATTAATTTTTAAAATACATTATTTTATAATTTTTTAATGTTTAATAAATGTTGTTGTAGGAGACACTATGTTGAAAATAGCAACAAGAAATGCTAAAAATAACATTCAGAATATTCCAATTTTGATTTGTCCTTGAATTAAAAATGAGAATTAAAATTCGAATTTAGTCTCACCAACTGCTTGAAAAATAATTAATTAATTCATTATGGATTAATTAGTTGGAGAAATCCAAGCTAGAAGTCTTTGTGAAGTCATGCAACAGTTATCCATTAAATTAAGGAAGTTATCCCTTAATTAAGGACATAAGGATGAGTTGTAATTAGTTAGCTCAATTAACTGAGTTAAGTCTAGTTAAATTAGTTCCAAATAGTTTGAGGAACTAATTGTGAGTTCAGTCAGTTAATGTGTGCATGCATGCAACTAGTGTACTCCAGATAACTGAGGATTCTCTCATAAATAACTCATGCATGTCAGTTCAGATAAAGACCCAGTTGAGATTAAAGACAGGGACATTGTACTATCAGTTGGAGGAATTTTCCTATAAAGGAACCACATCCATGTAGAATGAATAAGGTTCCTTGAGGATTGCGCAGTTCTGATAGTGTGTTAGAGCAGTGTGTGAGAGCAGTGTTCCACTGGGTGAAGGTGATCATCCCAGAGGTAACTACGCAGGAAATAGGAGCTTGGAGGGCAGAGGAGAAGGCTTGTGAGAAGCTTTGATTTCCTGTGAGCATCCAGGAGGATTGTACTGAGAGCTGGCTAGCTGTGAGAGCTAAGTCTTTGTGTAATTCTGATGTATTTCCGCCTTGTATGATAATATAGATAGTGGGGTTTTTAGCTGAGGCTTTCCCCTGAGTATTTTATGTGTTTCATGTGCATTGATTATTCTTCTTATGGTTATATGTGTTCAGCTCTGATTCAACTCGATCTTTAAGCTTCCGCAAGTTTGATAGTAGAAATAGATTATAGTATTTTGCTTTGGTATATTACAGTATCGAGTTAATCTATAGTCAGATTTTCTACATAGATCTCATAGGTAGATTTGTATAGAATTCAGGAAATTCTACATGGTATCGGAGCCTAGTTTATTGGAGATGTGAACAGCATATGGAGAAGAGAATTTGAAGTTTGAAGTTCGGGGTTGCAGGTGCAAATAGAATTCATATCATACAGTAAAAAAAAAGAAAAAGAAAAAGAAAAACGAGATGGGACATTATGCGACAAATTGCCCATCGAAGAAGTCCAAGAAGGGATCCTCGGAAAGATCGGAAGGCGAGGCATTAGCCTCTCAGTTCGAAATGGACTTTACTCTCATCGCATGTACGGTGTCATCGACGATGGGTTGCGGTTGGTTTCTTGACAATGGAGCCTCATTCCACATGACCGGCAATAAAAGTTTATTCAGTACCTTGGAGGAGAAAGACCTCAAGATGTGCATAGAGATGGGTGACGATGAAAGGTATAGTGTGTCAGGAGTGGGCACGGTTGCTTTTCAGAGGGAGCATGGAGCTCCTATCACCTTGACAGATGTGAAGTATGTGCCTGGACTGAAGAAGAACTTGGTATCGGTCACGATGTTGAAGGACAAAGGCTACGATGTTGTCTTTAGTAAGGGAAAGGTTTTCCTTAGACACATTACCACGAGATAGGTGAAACAGATTGGTTCACGCATTAAGAACTTGTATGCTCTTGAGGTTCAAGTTGCATGCAAAGCCTTGAGGAGCAAGGAAAATGTTAGAGACTTGGTGGTTGAGAGGGAGAGTACAATACCTCTCAACATGCAGCCCCAGAAGAAGTATCAGACAATTATGGAGGAGTCACAATTGGAGACGCTGAGAGGAGATCGAGTGGAGGCATCCACTCATGCAGAGACCTCCAGTAGGGGGAAATTT
>APFE031596277.1:100308-127552 GCA_000404065.3 Pinus taeda | reverse complement strand
TTTTGTTTTGAGAATATTACATAATTAATTTAAAAAGTCACCAATTTCAATAAATGTGATTAATCTGTAAACAATACTATACTACCATTTTATTTTAACAGTATCAGATATAATTTTTTATCAAATCACTTTCTAGCGTATTCTTAGAAAAGCCAATATTATTATAAATTCTTTATCAAAAAAAGTTTATCTAATAATATGGGTCACATACACTATACATATGCAAAAGAAAATGAAATAAAAAAGGAAGGATCTATTATTCTGCCAGAAAACATTTACAACTTCTTATATTAATTGATTTTCTCTTAGATACTTATTTGGTAAAATATTATATAAGAGATATACTTTTCGATATATAGCTAGAACATGCTGTGTTTGTTAGTATATAAGGATTAGTCCTTGCTGAATATAAATATATAGAAATTCTATAATTATGTTTGAATATAAATATATAGAAATTATATAATTATGTTTTATGCTGAATGCACCGGTAAATTATATAAACTAATGGTTTTTTCGTTGCATATACCAAAATAGGGAAAATATTGCAGTGCATCCCATGATAGCTAAGTTGATAACCATGTCACCTCGTATGTCTTGGGAAAGAAATGTGGCTGCCAGGAGTGCCAAGACTGTCATGATGTATAAAATTATGCATCTCATTCATGTGCTCACACAGAATTAATGCAAAGAATGTCATAACGGCTTAATAAATTGATAAAAAGAGTCACCTGGTATGCATGGGGAGAAATGTGGTTGCCATATAGCAGCAGAGACGCACTTTACATTTTTTTTGGTTATCAGACTCCTTTTCTCGGGGAATGCCTTGAATTCGACTCCATTTTCATTTTCTTTGCTATGACAATTCATTAGTGGGAACTTCTTGAATTGGCCTGGAGCCATAATTTTTTATGTCATTATCTTTATAGTTTTATTTGTTATTTATTTATCAAAAAAATGGAAGTGCAATGGAATTTTATTACTGACAAATGTAATTCATAAATATTTATTATTTTTAAATCGGAGATGATTTTGCTAAGAGGTTGATTTTCCATCAGAATTCAATATTTAAAAAACAAAAAAATGAAATTAAGAGTATTTGAATAGTTTTTTTAGCGGTGGAAATGGATTCAGCAAGGACTTATGGAACATTTAAAATTTTGAAATTTGACAACTATAACTTGAATTTCCAAAAATTTCAGCGATATTTCATCAAAATCTTACCAGAAAAACCAATCTTTTGGGGTTATTTCTGGAAACTTATTGAATTGCCCTACATTCTTCTGTTGCTGGGGAGCCATAATCTTCTATGTCATTATTTTCATATTTTTTTTATTTATCCCGGAAAAAGACAAAAAAAAATTGAAGTGCCAAGGGAGCAGATTAATGGAATCCCATTACTTAGAAATGTAATGCACAAATACTTATTATCCTTAAACTGGAGATGATTTTGTTTAGAGGTTGGTTTTCTCATTAGAATTCAAGAATTAAAATAAAATATAATCTGGAAGTGTTTGAATCTTTATTTTAATGGTGGAAATTGATTCACTCTTAAAAATCTTTAGAGCATTTAAAATTTTGAATTTTAACAAATATAGCCTAAAAAATTCAGCCATATTTCATTAAAATCTTACCCGGAAAAACCATTTTTTTAAAGGTTAATGGTCTTTCCCCTAATACAAAGATTAGACTATACATTATGAAAAGCAGTGATATAGAAAATACATAGAAGATTTGGAAAAATATTAGGCTGTAGAAGAGTGAAGTGTTTTGATAAATGACAAATGTGGCTCTTCTAAAGCACACAGTGTGCACTGATGGCTAATAAGTAAAATGTCCGTACTTCTAAAATATTTTAAAAATAAAATTGATTTAAAAATTAAATTAAGTATGAAAATATATGTGATTAAATCTTTAAAAACAATAAAATAACAAAATAATTTTTTATATTATTATTTATGTCATTAGGTTAAAAAGTAAATCACCAATTCTACCCACTTTTGTTTTTAGTATTTTCCATTTTTATTATATTTTTAATTATACATAAACGAACTTTTAAGGTAACTTTTGCTTTTGCTTTTCATAAGGTAAATTTAAACTTAATATTCAACATTTCATATATACTAACCAAACATATTTCATAATGAGCTAGGTTTAGTCACCATGGGCAATGACAAGCCAACATCGTAATGTGTGACTTGAAATTTTTCCTATCCATATGCTTTATTGTGATTGATTATTTGAAAAATATTTGAATTTTAATTCATCAATTTAGTTTTAAGATTACAAATCAATTTAGGTTTTAGATTACAAATTACTTTTAAAAAGTTAGTGTATTTTTTATTTAAAATTTTATTTGGCTGATTTTTTTTATAAATTATAGTTTATTTATAAATATTATTATATAATGTAATATAATATTAAATTTATAAATGAAAAATATATATTATAATGTAAAAATTAAAATTTATAGGTTTTGGATTGATAGTGAGTGAGTGCACATAAGTTATTATTTTTGTAAAAGTTGTTGGGTTAAATATTCTCTATGTATTAGCGCATGCTTCTCTCTCTATATATAGATAAACAAAATGCTTTAATAAAATTGTTGTGCACATAGTTTTTTTGAATTTTTGTCCACATAAATAAATTATAAATATAATGAGAAATATGATAGTAAGAAATATCAATAGATTTTTGGAAGATGAAATCAAGAGTCACATCATTGTATTAAGTATGGTTTCAATTTAATAGAATTGCATCCGTAGTTTTATTCCTTGAGCCTAATAGTGGTATTAGAACTTAGGTATTTCTAACTCTTTTCTTCTGCCATTTGCATCCAAGAATCTCAATATGCTATACAAGCACAAGTCTTGATGCCTCAATGTAGAATTGACTTTCTCTGGTCTAGTACCTATCCATGTGCTCTGTTTGACTCAGTCCCCATCAACTCTTTGCCTTTTTCTATGTGCCCATATGTTTTCTTTGTGGAATTTATGTGCACGTTGATTTCCTTTGAGATAACCTAGTTTTCTTTTAACAAAATTTATTCCCATTGCTACTCACGGTCTTATAGTGGCATATATCACTACCTTTGTTTCT
The DNA here is from genome assembly GCA_000404065.3 of Pinus taeda. Lineage (NCBI taxonomy): Eukaryota > Viridiplantae > Streptophyta > Pinopsida > Pinales > Pinaceae > Pinus > Pinus taeda. The sequence continues at coordinate 124,453 of APFE031596277.1, read as the reverse complement.
TGTAGAGGAATTGGAATGCTCTATGCTTTTGGTTGTCCTTCCTCTATGTTTGCTATGGAATAGTGCACCTAAAAGCTCGTCTCTTTCGAGGAAAGAATAAGACATATCGATCAATTCATCACTTTGAACTTCAAGATGGAATTGAGGTTCTAATTGTATATTATAATGGCTCTGGAAGAAACAACAAAGGCATATCATGTGGGTCTCTTTAAGGATATGAAGTTGTGTACCATTCACACCAAGAGGATCGTCTAGAAACACTAGACGTGCCTGCTAAGTACATGAGTTCATGTTTTTTTGGATAGTGATTTCAATCTCATCATGATATAGTAGTAGGAATTGGAAAGACATGGGCATGTATATTGTTGCTCAAAAGCTCTGAATTTCTATCAATGTCAAAAGAGTGAAATTTTAGCACAGTATGTTGCATTTTTTTCGTCTCCCATGTGCGTGTCAATTTTCTCTTATTTTTTATTGTCACTCACTGAGTTCTCACATTTTCAAAGTTCCTTCATCAATATTATTGTGTTTCTTAACCTTCACTTTGAGAGTATTATGTAGTGCATTTTTATTGCAATGGTTGCTCGATCCTTACATGTTTTCCTGATGGTACATATTGGTGCCAATGTGGGAATTCTATTTCCACTACTTGTTTGATGATTATCATCTCTGCATGGTTTTAGTTTTGAGTAACCAATTTGTATGCATCAATTACCATTACCATTTGTACGAGAGGTATATAAGTTTGATTGGCCTCTACATCCCATCAAGACACCTCCTAGTGAGAGGCATTCTCTCATCTCTATTTTTGGCGTGGTGCTGACTAGCAAAGTCAACTATAGAGAATGGTCCAAAACAATCAAACACACTTATTTTCAATAATCTATGGGAGAAGGAGAAAAGGACAATGGACCTACGAAATCTACATCAAATGAGCTAGTCATATAGAAGAACAAGGACAATAAAGCCTATGTCCTCACTGATGCATTAGTAAATGAAGATGTGAGCTATCATATTGTCTCCATTACAAATTCTTATGGTGTTCTAAAGAAGTTAAAAGATTTGTATGGCTCATATTGTCTCCATTACAAAATCATATGGTGCTCTAAATAATTTAAAAGAAAGAAGGCATTCATTATGAAGAACTTTTTCCCCTACAAAAAATGGGCCATCATCCCAACTTTCTTTGTCATGGCAACACATAATGGATGAAAAGTTCGTGGAGACTACTTTCTTGAATGGAGACATAAAAGAGAATATATCAGCTAGAAGGTTTTGTTGTGAAGGGGTAAGAACAAAAAATATGCAAACTCATCACATGCTTATATGGACTAAAACAAGCATCACAAAGTTACTAGGATGAAAAGACAATTGAGCATTTTTTGAAATTGAATTTCAAATCGCTTAATCTTGATGATGCAACTCTATTTATTAAGAACGTAGGTAATATTGTTGTGTATCTTGTAGTTTGTACAGAATCTGAACTTTCTATGATAGGGAGCAATGAGAACTATATTGTATACATAAAGAAACAATTGGAGAAGGGCTTTGAGATGACGTATTTGGGACATCTTCTCATGTAGGAGCATCGACCCCAATTTTAAAAACTTTTGAGTTGACCCAAAAGGGCCATGAAAATTCTTCCAAGAGAAAAATATTTCTCTCCATTTGTAAATTTGTGTAAAATAAAACAAGTGGGTTTAGTGTCCAAATTCCTCTAGAATCTGGTTGTTAGGATAACTAGTGAGTCGGTCTTACTGCTAGGTGGGCCTTTTGTAAATGTATCAAGTGGCAACATGGGGTGTTAGGTAGTTTTGACACATGTTCAATTTATGTTTGTTTTGTTAGGATATTTTCCGGCTCTTGGGAAGTTATAAAAAGTAATGTACATGTAGCGTAGAGAGGGGGATTAGTCTAATTTTAGTGTGTGTGTTTATGTCTGTAAAAGGGTATATGGAAGAGCCTACAAGTGCTTAAGAAAGTTGGTAATATAGTTGTGTATCTTGTAGTTTATGCAGATGATTTGTTGATGATAAGGAACAATGAGAACTATATTGCATGCATAAAGAGACAATTAAAGAAGGGATTTTAGATGACGTATTTGGGACATCTTCTGATGTAGGAGCATCAACCCCAAGTTTAAAAAGATGACCCAAACGGGTCATGAAAATTCTTCCAAGGGCAAGATGTTTCCCTCCATTTGTAAATTTGTGTAAAAAAAACCAAGTGGGTTTGGTGTCCAAATTTCTCTAGATTCTAGTTGTTAGGATAATTGGTGAGTTGATCTTATGGTTAGGTGGTACTTTTGTAAATGAAACAAGTGGTAGCATAGGGTGTTAGGTATTTTCGACACATGTTCAATTTCTATTTGTTTTGTTAGGATATTTTCCAGCTCCCAGGTAGTTATAATAGGTAATGTGCATGTAGCGTAGAGAGGGAGACTGGTCTGATTTTAGTGTGTGCATTTATGTCTGTAAAAGGGCATTTGAAAGAGCCTATGAGTTCTTAAGAGTAGCACAAAGGATTCTATGTATTGTGAAGATAGATCATTTCCCCTTTAAATCTATTTGTTGTTCTGATGTGTCAAATGAGAGGAGTGTTATGCACCCTGTGCATTTGTGTGCATGTGTGTTGAGCAAGTAACTCTTTGTGTTTACCTGTTATGTGTTAATAATATCCATTCATGATTAATCGTCAAATCCCCGTGTTTTTTTTTTAATACATATTATTGACTCTATGTTGAACCGAGTATTTGGAAGTCAAGGAGAAAGAAGGCATGAGTGTTTGATTTCATGCCAGCCAGGAAAGTTGAAAATTAGTGAAGACATTAGTAATTTGCATGTACAGAGAACGACAGGTGCCTGCAAATCAATTCAAATATGGAATTGAAAACGGGCCAAGAGAGAGGTCGAAGAGAAGTTTTGGTAACGAGGCATTGAAATTTTTATATTGGTGAAATATTTGGATAGGCGCGACGGTTGTGTGGTGATAAAAAATCATCAATTCTGTGGAAATTCTATAAAATCACAAAGATTGAAAGGGAGGAGTTTGAACAGAGTAGTCAAAATCAGGTTTATCCATGCCTTGTTGTAAAGGGAAGTGTGAGGACGTGTTGAACTTTTCCCATGTTGAAAATGCAACAAGAAAATCCTAATTTAATTTTTTCCTTGAATTAAATTGGGAATAAAATTGTAATTCCACATTTCATGACAACTTGTATTAGTTAACTAAGTTAATTTTTCTTATTTGGCCCAGTTAATTTGAGTTGAGGGTCTAACTTGAGTCATGTAGAGTGTCTTCTACATTATGGGAGTCTTGGTTGAGTTTATTTTGAGTTGTAATTAATTAATTCAGTTTAACTGAGTTAAACTTAGTTAAACTAGTTCCAACTGTTGGTGGAACTAGTGAGAGGTTTAGTAATGTGGTGTTGCCTATAGTTTAGTCTAGTGCTACCTGCAGTGATCAACCAGTAAACTGACGATTCACTCATAAATAAATCATGCATGTAAGATTTGAGATTTACCGAGTTGAGATTGGAGTTCAAGGACAGTGTACTATCAGTTGTATAATAATCTGAATTGTACAAGTGGTGCATGCACTGAGAGGAAGGCCTATAAGGATTTCATAATTCTAATTGAGAAATTTCCCTAATTAATAGGGGGCTAATTCCCAAGGAAACAACGCAAGGAAATAGGGACTTGGGCAAGCAGAAAATTGGTTAAGTATTGGCCTGGCCTTGTCTAGGAAGTTGTGAGACAGATAGAGATAGTGCAAAGGTTGCTCGGGCTTGAGAAAAGCATTGTAATCTTCTCATATTTTCTGACTAATGCAATATACAGATAACAAGGGTTTGTAGCTGTGGCTTTCCCGGGAAATCATTGTGTAATGTGTTGATTTAATTCTTTCTCTTGTATGCTTCATGATTTCATGATCATTTAATTGTTTCCGCTAATGAGTATAGTAGATTCAATTGTATTGTTTTAGTCAATTGCAATTAGCAGTTTCAATCTACAAGAAATTTCTACATGGCATCAGAGTATAAATCACTCTAGAAGAGGAGAATACGAGTTTGTCCTTTGCAGGTGAAAACGAATTTACAGTATCATACTTCAATGGCAGCAGGATGCCGTTCTACGAATTGAGACTTGAATATGCCCTTGAGGGTAGTTCAAACTATATTGCTTGGAAGGACCGAATGGAGGCAGTGTTGAATACAACGAGCTTAAGGAATTCATAGACAAAGATATTCCTAAGCCTCCAGCAATTGATGCTCAAGATTTGGCAAAGTGGAAAAAATGTGTTGCAAAGGGGAGAAGGATTATCCTATAAGGAGTTTGAGATCATATTGTCTCAAACCACTACAATAAGGAGACTCCATATGCAATGTGGAAGGCCTTGAAAAACTTGTTTCAAAACAACAGTGACCAAAGGAAGATGACACTGAAGGACAAGCTTAGAAAAATCAAGATGGAGAAGGGCGACACAATACCGAAGTACTTGACCAAGTTCACCCGGGATGACCTTGGAAGTGTCGGTGTTATAGTTGTTGAAGACGATCTGGTCAACCTAACACTTTTAGGCCTTCCTAAGAGCTGTCACAACTACCAGGACTCAGTGATTGGGAGGGAGAAGCTACTAGAGTGGGAGCATTTGTAGTTCGACTTGGTGCAAGAAGAGATTCGACAGAACACTAGAGATGGATCCTAGCCAAGCATGATGATGAGGATAATTGTGCCTTAGCAGGAAAGGAGAAGAAAGGGAAAGGGAATTCATCCCATTCCAAATCAGATTCTAGTCAGGGTGGAAAGAGGAAGGACATGTTGAAGATTACATATTTTCATTGTCACGAGCTCAGATTGTTTGGTTAATTCAATGTCTTTGAATTGTTAATCATAAATTGTCAACCAGGGTACGTAGGCTAATGAAGTACAGGTGCAAAATATGTGCTTAGAAGTTATTCATTAGGTCGTTATGTATTTGTTAAGATCTAAATTTAAGATGGATATGGAGATGGTGTTTGTTAATTATATTAGTGTTGTAATTCTTGAGGATGTTGGTTAAGTTTCCTAGGAGTTAATCTCTATCTAATTAGTTTGCAGATGATATGAGAGTGGTCCTACTTGTATTAGATTGTTTTGGGATTTTTATCCTGGATCTTTATGTTGAAGCTTCTAATTCTCTAAGTGAAAAAAGAAACTTATTCTATTAGCTATGGATAAATATTGTCTGAACTCAATTGTTTAGGAGAGAACTCTCACTCTTTTACTTATTCAATTTTTGCTCAAACAAAATAACCCAAGCAACATCTATATTATGAATTAAACACACTTCAGTTATGCTAGATAGTAGGTAAATGAAATGACCATGTTGTACCAGGTATAAAGCAAATTAAATAACAGACTAAACTAGGTATAAAGTAAATGAAAGTTCTTATGCAAATAACAACTCGGTGGTGAAATCATTATGCTGCATTTTCACACAAAAAGAGCAATTGAGGAATTAAAGGAAATCTTATTGCAATTGATTAAAACCTGTCACTGTTTGTAGGGGCCCGCCACATAGTAGTTCATAGCTTCTAATCAACACAACACTTGCACAAAAAAACCAATTCTATTCACACGGAATTCACAAACTGTTCAAAATTATATCATTCTGCGGGCACCCAAATCACAGTGCAGCCATAAGTTTTATAGCAGGTCTTGGCATAAATGCATGAATAATTCAAGCATAATATCTCTATCCTATCTAAACTTATATTGCTAAACCTTCGTTTTTCTATTCTAAAAGCAAAACGATAAGGTTTCAATCGATCTCAGGTTTTGTTCTGCATTAATTCGACGGTTGACTTGGAGTTTGACCGTGATCTCCTACACTTCTCTTAGCAAATAGTTTTGAGGGGATAGGAAGGGATCCACGAGGGAGCCATCCTCTATCCATCCGCACCCTTCGCTACTGACTTGGAACTTTGGAACCTTGCAAACAATGGAGATAGCTACAAAAACCTGGATTAGCTACAGAAACAGACTGATTCGGTAGCCAATTGCAAACTTTAACAAAACAATAGGGTATAAAGTTAAATATGAGCAAGAAGACATATTATTGAATACCTTCATCAAAACTTGGTGGATATGGCTTTATTTAGGTGGTGAATATATAGGAAAAGAGAGGATCATTAGGCAAAAGGAATGTCATGGTAGGACAATCTTCAGACTCTACATTCCCCCGAACTGGAGATGTTGTATGTCCTCATACACTTCTTCCTTGTCATTTGCTTATGCCTCTTGCTTATCATCTCCATGTTTCACTGTTTTCTTCTTTTTGGCAGTGATCGACATTCTAGGCTTCCTCATGAGAATTTTGTACTTTAAATTGATAATCTCTCTCTGCATATTCTGTTTTCTTTCTTAAACTTTTTATTTTTCTTATACCATAAGCTTAGGTGAAGGATCAGATTGTCACTCTTTGCCATATGGATCTCACTCTTTGTATTCAATGCTTGATTCTCATTTTTGAGATACCGATTCAATGTTTCTAGTTCAAAGATCTCTTGCTTTAGGATGTTTGAGGCTGATTGTTCATTTACCTGGTTGCTCCCTTCTCTAGGGCTTTGAATTGTTTCCTTTTTTGTTGTCTCTTTCCTTTCCAGTGACTCTATATAGTCATATATTTCTTGCTGGATGGGGTCAATACCCGCACTATGCATTGGGCTTCTTAAGGGTGAGTTGTATGGTTGTGGTGATACTCTTGGTGACCCTATTGGAGAATTTCCAGGGCTTTCAATTGGCTCATCCTCTATTGGCACATTCTCTGTTGGCTCATTCTCTGTTGGCTCATCTTCAATTGACTCCTTTTCATTTGGCTCATTTTCCTCAAGATTAATGTATTCTGTAGTTTTTGAGGTTGTTTGTGGAATTGTGCTCAACCTCGTGCTCCTCCTCAATCCCGGGGTTTGTATTTTCTGCACTTCCTCATTTTATTCTCTGATTTTTCTTCTAGAGGAGGGGTCTTAGTTTGTGAGAATTCTTCTTTACTTGGGTTGGCTTTCTTTCTTCTAGGGTTTCCCCTCTTCATTCTATGCAAAATATTTATTATAGGCAGCTCTTCTTCTGATACTTCTATCTGAGTTTGAAGTGCCTATTCCTTTATCATTTCTATGGTTCTCTTCCTCCCTTTGAGGGCCCTGCTGCTACTTGCTTTTTCTAGGGATTTTTCTTCAGAGTGGTTCCTTACTAGGAAACTCTCCCAGTTATCCCCTATACTTTGGGGATGAAATTCAACCAATATTTTTACCAAGCCATGATGATACATGGTGTTTTCTATGCATTGGATTTTCTTCTGAACATTTGTAGACATTTTCTTGAGGCTATTTAAGAGGAAATAAGGGAGGTTAATCTGATGATCCTCATGGAAGTGCATCATCATCCTAACATGATAAAAATATATTTACCCAAACCTACCCTTACAAGTGATAAACTTCTGAAGCACAAGTAATAAGTTTCTCCATTTGTTTTTAAGAGCAGTGCTGGGAATACCTTTCTTGTAGACCGTAGTGTCCATGTTCGGATTCTTGAGGAAGACCTTCCAGTCCTCGCTATCAATCCCCCTATTTTTAAACCATTTTTCTCCATTTCTTGGCAGCTCAGTAGCCTCAACGATCATAGACTCTGTTATTGTGAGCTTAATGTCCCCAATTTCAGCTTCAATTCCATCGAATGAGCGCGCAAATATCTTGGTTACCTCCTTGTGGAAGCCATTAAATTTTTCAATGAACTGCAACCATTGTCTCCTTTGCAGCAGCTCCCTAGTTTGTGGGTACCCCTCCAGAAATTGCTTCCCTGCTGGCTCAGTTCGAACAATTATCCCCATTCTAAAAGATGCTTTGCCTCGAAGATTGGCTACCTTGACAAGAAAATGGAGCTGGTAGGGTTTGTAGCTGGCAGAAAGATGGAGTGGCTGTGAAAGTTCAGAGGAGTGTAAGAATAGGGAAGAACGGATGAATTCTCATAAAGATTATGGGGATGAATCTGACCGTTAGGCGCATTTAAACTTATGATTCGGTAATTACTTCGGTAGATTTGGAATAAGGTCATGACATGACTTTTAAAGTGGTGGCATATGATATTTTGTTAGGCGGCCATTACCCTTAGGTTATAATGATTGCATTTTAGTACTATATCTTCTTAGTCATATATGCTATATTAAAGCAGCATGTACCTTTGATCTTCTTTTGCTAACCTTATTTGTTATCCTTTGATCTCCTGCAAGTACCTTGTTGTCAACTGTCCTTTAATCCAAATCACCATGCATCTTCGTAGACTTCAAAAAAATTATTAGGTTGCAGAAACTTATTTTAGCTGTGGAAAATTGTCCAAGCTGTGAAAAGTTGTTGATTCTGCAGTTAAGAGAAAGAAGGCTTTAGTAGATGAAACTTATTATTTTTTTTTGAAAAGAAAATTTGAAGTGCCAACAAATTGGTTTTCACTTTAATTTTTTTGTATAAACTTGCCAACAACATGTTGGTTTTCATGTTTATACAATTTTTTTTTCTTCATATTATTATATGTATATATATATATATATGCATATAATATCTCTCTCTCTCTCTCTCTCTCTCTCTCTCTCTCTCTATATTATATATATATATATACTATACATATGCATATACATTATACATATATAAGAGCAAACTGAGTAAAAATTTCTAAGGTGGAAAAGAAGAATTCTTCTTGACCATCTTCAGTTCTGAATTATCTTGAAACATTTTAAAAAATTCCTCTTTCGTTAATGGTTTCTGGTAAAGATTGAGTTGATGTCCATTTACTAATAGAGGAGTTTTCTCTTCGTCAATAGTCTCGATTCTAACTACACCATTGTCAAAGACATTCTCAATTTCATAAGGTCCAAGCTAATGGGTTTGGAATTTCCCTTGAAAATTTTTGAATCTTGAATCAAAGAGCAATGCCCAATCTCCCGGATGAACCTTCCTTTCTTTAATGTACTTATCATGCCATATTGACCTCTGTTGCTGCACTAAGTTGGTTCTCTAGAAGGCCTCTTGTCTGATTTCATCGAGCCCATTTAATTGTGTCATCCTTTTCTTCTGGGCTTCTAAAAAGTCAAGATCTATCTGGAGTGCTATCTTATAGGTTTAGATCTGGAACTCTATCAGAAGTAAGATTTGCTTCCCATAAACAAGTTCATAGAGAGTATGCCTTGTAGTATTCCTTCATGTAGTTCTGTAGGCCCATAAGGCTTCTGGAAGCTTTTCCACCCAGTCTTTCCTATGTAGATGTACAGTCTTTGTAAGGATAGCCTCAATCACCTTATTTGTGGACTCAACTTGTCCATTGGCTTGTGGATGGTATGGAGTTGACTTCCGATGTTTTATCTTATATTGGTCCACAAGCTTCTGCACTAGTCTGGATGTGAACTGTGTCCCTTGATCTGTTACAATTTCTCTTGGGACACCAAAATGAGTAAAAATATCCTTAAAAAAAATGAAACTACATTATTTTCAATAGCAAAAGGAAGTTCTTTAGCTTCTACCCATTTAGTGACATAATCAGTACATATGAGAATATACTTCTTTTGCTTTAAAGGTGGGTTGATTGGTCCAACAAAATCCAGTGCCCATTTTTCAAATGGTTCGATAAGTACCTGTGGTTGCAGTGACATTTCATTTGAAAGAGTAGGTTTGCCCATTCTCTGACAATTGTCGCATATTTTAACATATTCCTTGGTGTCCCTGAAAATGGAAGGCCAATAATATCCTAAAAGCAAGATTTTGTAAGCAGTTCTCCTATCAAAAAAATGTCCTCCACATGGCTCATTGTGACAAGCTTTTAGTATCTCCGGTATTTCGTCCTCCCGAACACATCTTTTGATGATGAGATTTGGTCTTGTCTTGTATAATTCTTCATTTATCCATGAATAGGATGTGCTACTATGGACTATTCTTCTCTTTTCTCTAGGGGATAAATGAAATGGCATTTTTCTTGTGGCCAAATAGTTAGCAATATCTGCATACCAAGGTGATTTAGTGGGTACTGCAAGAATATATTCATCAAGAAATTTATCTTCTATGGGTTGATCATTGTTTTCATTTTGTATTCTAGATAGAAAATCGGTAATTGTGTTCTGTTTTCCCGGCATATCTAGAATGGTTATGTTGAATTCTTGTAAAAGTAGGAGGCAGCTAGTTATTCTTCCATTGGTGATTGGTTTATTCATTAAGTATCTAATGGCATAATGGTCTGTGTGAACAAAGGTTTCATAGCGAGTTATATAATGTCAAAATTTGCTAATGGCATGAACTACAGCTAAAAACTCCTTTTCGGTTATAGTATAATTTAACTCTGCAGGAATTAAATTTTTACTGGTATAATAAATTGCATAAGGAGTAAGATCTTCGCACAAGAAGTGTTTGCAAAAATTGTTACTCTGTGGGAGTTAAAATTGTTCCCTTCTACATTGAAAGACTCAACATTAATATGGTTCATCAGTCTAGGAGTGCATTCTATAACAACATGGGGACAAATGAAAGAGGCTTTCTTAGGCAAATATAGAGATTATTGTATGCTTAGTAACCTTAAGGATGAAGTCTTCAAAATGACACAAAAAGAAGATGAAAATCCTGAAGACTTAGTAGAAAGGTTTGTTTATAATGTTAAGAGAGCAAAAATGGATAATTTGGATGAAGAATATTCAGTATTGGGTTAGCAAAAATTTCTTGGTACAATAAGAAGTAGAGATCAATTGCACTCAGTTCAGCAGAAGCAGAGTACATGGCTGCTAGTCAAGCAGCCTGTGAGGCTAGTTGGATGAGGAATATCCTTGTTGGTTTATTTGGTCAATAGATGGATCCTATAGTGATTTACTGTGACAATCAAATTTGTATCAAACCCTCTGAGAATCTAGTTTTTCATGATCGATTCAATCATATCGACATCTGGTATCACCATCTATGAGATTGTGTGTGTAGAGGAGAATCATGTTGTTGGAGTACATTCCTACAGAAGAACATGATGTAGATATTTTGACGAAGGCATTGTCAAGATTCAAATTCGAGTTTCATAGAGGCAGGATCGAGGTAACAAATAATCCCTTTCTCGTTGAGAGGGAGTGTTGGAAATGCAACAAGAAAATCTTAATTTAATTTTGTCCTTGAATTAAATAGGGAATAAAGTTGTAATTCCACATCTCATGACAACTTGTATTAGTTAACTAAGTTAATTTGACTTAGTTGGCTCAGTTAATTCAAGTTGAGGGTCTAACTTGAGTCATGTAGAGTGTCTTCTACATTATAGGAGCCCTAGTTGAGTTTATTTGGAGAGTTGTAATTAATTAATTCAGTTTAACTGAGTTAAAGTGAGTTAAACTAGTTCCAACTATTGGAGGAACTAGTGGGAGGTATAGTGGTTTGGTGTTGCCTACAGTGTAGTGTGGTGATACCTATAGTGATCAACCAGTAAAATGATGATTCACTCATAAATAAATTATGCATGGCATATTTGAGAGTTACCCCATTGAGATTGGAGTTCAGGGACAATGTACTATCAATTGTATAATCATCTAAATTGTACAGGTGGTGCATGTAGTTAGAGGAAGGTCTATGAGGATTGCGCAATTCCAATTGAGGAATTTCCCTAATTAATAGGGGGCTAATTCCTAAGGAAACAACGCAAGGAAATAGGGACTTGGGAACGCATAAAATTAGTTAAGTATTGGCATGGGATTTCTTAGGAAGCTGTGAGACAGATAGAGATAGTGCAGAGGTTGCTTGGGTTTGAGCAAGGCATTGTAATCTTCTCATATTTTCTGACTAATGCAATATACAAATAGCAGGGGTTTTTAGTTGCAACTTTCCCCGGGAAATCATTGTGTAATGTGTTGATTGAATTCATTCTTTTGTATGCTTCATGATTTCATGATTGTTTAATTGTTTCCGCTGATGAGCAGAGTATATTCAAGTCTATTATTTTAGTAAATTAAAATTAGCAGTTTGAATCTACAAGGAATTTCTACAACCCAAATAATGGTTGAATGACTGTCAACCTTGACCTCATGAAGGGACCTAGTTTGGTTGGGCGTGATAGCAGTCTGATAGTCAGAACCTCAACGCATCTGAAGAAATCCTCAATCCCGACTAGTAAGTTTGGTCAGGCTTGGAACAAGTCAACATAGTCAAGTATGTTGGTGTATCTTGGCATGGAAAAATCAAGTTTCAAACTATAATCACGAACATCAAGAACTATTAGTCTTCCAATTTCAATTTATTTTCATTTCTTATCAATTTCTTCTTTCTTCTCAAAATTAGTGCCAACAAGAGAGTGTATTCTTACAACAACCATCTAAAAAAATTGATGATCTTCCATCATATGTACATAAAACTGACAATTTGATGCAGGTCATTGCATTTAATAGATTTTTTTCACAAATTTGACTTGTTATCCTCTTCTTCTGATCACTTCCAATCTCTAACTAATATCCATCCATATTTTTATGATCCCATCAATATATGGTTGGAAGAAAATTTCTAAGAGACGGTGAATGTAAACAAGCTTCTTCTTGTACATACATTAACAATAGATGTACATAATGTTTCTAGTTTCATTTATTTTTGTTTAAGTATATTTTTACTTTTGTTACTAATGCTTGATGTATATATTCATGCAGAAAATAAGATGCTTGAATGGATTCATTGGAAGCATGATTTCACTTAGTCTTAGTCTACTTTTTAAAATAGGATTAGGTATAGTTTAGTAGTAGTTTTAAATTGAATAAATTATGTTTTTGGGCCAATGAAAAATTAAATTCAAAGCCACTTCTTCATGCTTTTACTTCCAATTAAAACAAGAGGTTACTTTGGTTGGAGAAAACATTTTTCTTAGGTAACATCAAACAAAATTCTCTAGTGGTAAGTTTCATATGCCCATTCTCATCGTTTTATTTTCTGCAAATTTTTCCTTTTACTTATGTTTTCTCTTCCAGCTATATTCCCTTATCCTTGTCTCCTCTGTTTTTAAGGTTTTCATTAGGTTGAGAATTTATTTTGTTTGAAGAGATTTTTAAAAGCAACTAGGAAGAAAAGTCAAGGAGTTTCGGGAAGTTCTTATTCCCATTCTTGTTTTGATTTTCATTATGAATGATGGTATTTTTCTTAAAACAAAACAATATTTAAAAACTTGCAATTTAAATTTCTAGAACATGATTTGTAAAAGGAGAAAGTCCCAAGAAATGCACATCAATGAGTCATCATTTAATAAGCCTCAATTAATAAATTGATTTACAAGATAAAAGATCTAATCTTGATATACTTTTTATATCTTGTAAAAAATTTACGCAGAGCTCATTCGCCTGGTAGGCTTCCCTGTTGATTTGCTAACATTTGGTGCTTGCCTTTTTTATTTTATTTTTACATAATCATATGTATATACTAGAGCGTTTTCTGTTTGTTGACATACCATTTCTTTTGGTTTTATAATTGGGCTATATTCCCATCTGTGTGATCCAACGGAGTTCATTCGAAAAGGAAGATTATTAAAAGAAACATCATTATGTTATCTTTTAGATTTTCACTTCACTATAATCTCTGACTATTTAATCATCATTCTGCTAAATGATCTATGAGCTTAACACTTTAAGGGTTGATTCTATCATATGAAGCTATAACATCTTTATCTACTAAAGAAACAAAGTTCATCAATAAAAGTTTAGCATCTTATGACTCTTCCTGTCATCCCAATCTCTTAAGGAGTGGATTTGTCTCCCCATCCATTAATAAAATATTTTTAGAGTGTAATTCAAGATAATAAAAGACTTGAAAGATATGGGGTCTCACCAAGAGCCAACCTACCATGATCATAGGCACTGATAGTGGTGACATTATCACAATTGGTTACCAAGCCAAGATAATGAATTATATCTAAATGGTTATAAGGCAGGAGGTCTCATCACGAGTCGACATGTTCGCTATTATTAATACTGGTGTATGGCATTGTCAATATATGGTCACCAAGCCAGGACAATGGATTTCAAAGTAACAAAAAAGAAATAAACTAATTATTAATTATTCTTCTGAAGTATAGATTAATGGATGAGATACTGATACTTCCAAGGGTTAAAAGGTGACCCTGTCAAGGCTATAGATGCTTGATGGAAGCAATGGAACCCCCTGTGACATTCGAGTATATCTTTAAGATGAACTCATAAATAAACTTTGTTTTATTTAGTTCAAGCTAACATATTATACATAGCTTTCTAAAATATGATTATATTATCTAATGCAAGAGATTCTATGCAGATGTTGAATTCTAAATATTTTTTACAAAAAATATTTTTAAAAGGAAAGGTCGAGTCCTAACATCTTATCTTTATTCCTTTTTCTTTGAATTTCCTTAGTGCTTGCCTAGAGATAATTGTTTCACCGAGAGTGTCGTCAATTGTTGTGGTACTCAATAACCCCCCATTTAATTTTTATTTTCACCTTATAATAAAATTATGGGGACCCTTTTTGCATTGCTTGTAGGCTTTGAGTGTGATTACTTCATTTCAAGTCTACTTTTCCTTTTATTTACACTTGTTTTATTTTTATATTTTTCCTTAGTTTGATTATGTTTGTTTGTTAATAAACTTTGTTAATAAGTTTTTGTTTAAAACATCTTAGATTAATAAAACATAACCCCCGAGACCAAGAACCATATCTAGGCCCTATGCCTAAATCATATTACAAAAGTGGCATATTATTATCATATTAGAACTATTTCGAAATCATGTATCGGAGTTTTATATAATGCATATAACCTACAGTATGAACATTATAAAGTGATTGTAGTTTATTGGAGTTTCGCATAACCCTTTAAAACACCTATCAGAACCTTATACCAGAGCTTAGGACCATTCATAAACAAATGGTTGTAATTTATTGATCGGAGAATTCCTTAATATCAAAACTTTGATGCACATTGGCCCTTTATAATAATAAATGTATTATATAACCAAAGTCTGAATATAACAAGTGGTTGTAGTTTAATTGGTGGGAGTCTCAGATAACACGTATACCCCTTCTCCGCTCCCGTTTATCAGAGAAATCGCACTTGGCATTTTTTATGTGCTACCACATAAAATATTTGACTTTCGACTTGCGATACAGCCTCCTCTCCGATCTCCGATATTCCATTCCCCTTAGACTACTGATTTGTGATACATCTCTTTCTCCAACCTCTGATTGCAATATCTCTCTAATCTCCGATCTCTGATTGCGATATCCTCCGACTGTCGATTGTGATATTTCATTGACCTTTGATATGCGGACCCGATACAATTATAAATCAAAATTTAATACAATATCACATCCACCCATATCAGAACTTTCGTTATGTGCCACCATTTAAAATCTTTGATCGCCGATTTGATAATGGATGTGATATCTATATTTAAAAAGGATTCATTACAACATCACATCCGCTCAATCGACATTTTCATTTGTGCTCATAGTTAAAACTATCAATAGCCTTTCGCCAATACCATACGATTCTGACCACTTGTCATCTCCAGGGGGGCACTGTTATAATAAACGAAAAGGCTTTTTCATTGGTTTTTATGGGGATTTTATTATGTTTAGTTTCAATTAAAAGGTCTTGAGTCATGTGTATTGAATTTTTGTCATGGCTAATTCTAATTTCTCTGTTACAGGTAAACATCTGGGCCGATTCGAATTGATCATTCAACCAACAGCCACTCAACCATGTGTTGAGATCCAAACCATAATAGATTGGGGAGTTTAAAATAAGTGAAGGCCAATACCATGAAAGCACAAGCCTATCTAGCATTATGCTCAGTAGTGGTCGACCAAAAATAAATTGAACTCAACAGTAAGCTAAATTGCGCAATTTATCAATAGAGGCGATAGACATTTGGCCTATGATTCAACAGAAGAAAAAATTACTTGAATTAATTACTCGGTCGTGGAGAAATATGTGGAGCTGCTGATATTTTCATGATTTTACCTCAAGCTCTGTATAAATAAATCTCTTCAAAGATTGTAATGATTTTTATTTTATTTTTTTTGCGAGAGAAGAAATAAGAGGATTAGAATTGCATGATAGGAATTGTCAGGCATTAGTAACAAAAGGGGAATCCAGGAGAAGAGGAAAAATGCTATCAAACTGTTCAATCTATTTGTGAAGGAGTTCTATTTCATTTTGCACTATTGTAATGGGGTAGAGGTATTCTTTGCAGACAGAGATCAAGTGCTGGCAGCGAGAGATTTATGCTATTGCAATCTTTGAGGTTTATGTACTTGATTCAATTTGGCAATAAAGTTTGTTTCTATAATTTCTTGTAAGGCACTATTGTTTGCATCAATTGTTGAAATAAATAAATTATTCAACTTTTCAATTACATTTCTGATGTATGAGTTTAATAATTGGATTTATGCACTACTGTTAAATGTTAATTATTAATTCATTTAGAATTCTGATCGAGCTATCTTGCAGAATTAATTAGAAATTGTATCATTGAAAACTGAGAATTGTATAAGAACACATTTTTATTTCTTTATGATAGCTAGCTATCTAACAATTTAAAGAGATAAATTTACTGCTTTTCTACATGCCATTTTATTTGAACTACTTTAGTATTATGACATGACTTTCTTGTTCTTATGCATATGTTGTATTAGGAGTTGGTGTTATTTAAAGTTAAGTGTCTAGTAACTACTTATTAGGCATTTAGTTGTTCATAATTATTTTAATAAGGATTAGGTATTGTGAACTATTTCCCTGGTCTAATTCCTTCATTTTATTTCAATTCCTACCTTTTTCTTTCTCCATCCTTTTAGCTCGCTTTTGATTGAAAGACTAATCCTTCCTTCAATCGAGATATTTCTAGGATTAGATGAATCTTAGATTATACTTTACATTAATTTCTACTTACTTCATTTTAGAAGTGCCCTCATATAGGGGCCAACTTTAGTTGTGGCTTGGCTGAGCCCTAGATAAGCTTAAGGATCACTTTCTTGCCTGATCAGCAAGAGGACTGATTTGACGTCTCTTCTCTCTTGGTAGGTGAAAGTCATATCTTAAGCTAGTGTAGATAGAGAGAAGGTAACTGGACCTAGTTTAACCAGTTGGAACTACCATTTCAACAGAAAAGGAACTGCTCTAAGTTCTCGAATGGGTGGTATCCCTTATAATGTTGTAAGGAGACATTTTCGAGCCTTCAACAAGTGTGTACAAGCACAAGTGAGTAGCATACATAGTATGATGTTGATTCTGAAAGTTCCCAAGGTTGGATACAATTAATTGAAGGAGGCAACAAGCAGAAGAATTGGGATGAATCAAAAATATCACTTCCACAAGGAAAGTGGAAAACAAAACAAAGTGTGGGACCATGGAAATCCTAGGACATCAGCAAATGAACAAGATCATGGACATGCAAAAAATGTAAGCTTGTCTAAAGAAGAAGAAAACCAAAATGATGGAGCCAAAGAGGAGTTGCATTCCCAAAGAAATAGAATGAGGGTTGAGAAGGAAAAATCAACCCAAAGAATTGCAAAATATTGCACAATAGTCACCATGGCTATACTAGATGGATAACTTATGGGGAAGACCTCCCAGTGGGAAAGAAAACCCACAAGAGAGAGAATTAACAATACTAGGATGCTAGTTGAATATGATAATGAGGAATGAGTGGCAGTTGAAGCCACATAACTTTTTGGAATATTGTTATAATTTAGTTGTTGGGTTCAACATGAGTTGGACATTGAAATGAGGAAGTTAGAAATATTGACGAAGAGCGTACCTGAGCAGTGGTACTATAGAGGAAAAGAGGCAACTAGTGATAACATGAGTTGGAATGCAAGAGATTTCATCAGCAGGAGAGGGAAGCAACAACAACAAACCAAGAAGTGGAACTCAGGAAGGTTGAAACCCACAACAAACCTAAATTTGAGACAAATAGATGGAAAACAATGCATGGATGGACAACTTTAAAGTAAGGTATGGTATATAGGAGAGGTGGGGACAACAACAATTCAATAAGGAAAACAAAGTGGGAAATTACAACATAAAGTTTCGGGCCCTGGAGGATTCAATAGATTGAAGACATTTGGCCAGGAGGTCAAACTTTTTCAACTTGGGGAGTCTGATGTAGGAGCATCAACCCCAATCTTCAAAACTTTTGAGCTAACCCAGAAGAGTCATGATTTTTTTTATAATGGAAAGATATTTCCCTCCATTTGTAAATTTGTTTGAAATAAAACAAGTGCGTTTGGTGTCTAAATTCCTCTAGAATCTAGGTTGTTAGGATATTTGATGAGTTGTTCTTATGCCTAGGTGGGAATTTTGTAAATGTACCAAGTGGCAACATGGGATGTCAGGTAGTTTTGAAACATGTTAAATTTATGTTTGTTTTGTTAGGATATTTCCTAGATCTTGATAAGTTATAAAAAGTAATGTACATGTACCGTAGATAGGGAGATTGGTTTGATTTTAGTGTGTGTTTATATCTGTAAAAGAGTAGCTAGAAGAGCCCGCAAGTGCTTAAGAGTAGCACAAAAGGATTCTGTATATTGTGGAGATAGACCATTTCCCCTGTAAATGTATTTGTTGTGTTTGATGTGTCAAATCAGAGGAATGTTTTTCTGTACTTCATGTGCATTTGTTTGTGTGTTGAGCAAGTAACTCTCTGTGTTTACCCATTCTGTGTTAATAATAGCCATTGACGATTAATCATCAAAACCCAATGTTTTTGTTTGAATACATATTACTGGATATATGTTGAATGAGTATTTGGAAGCTAGGGAGAAAGAAGGCATGAGCACTTGATTTCATGCCATCCAGGAAAGTTGAGTATTAGTGAAGGTTTCGTTAACTTGCACATACAAAGAATGACAGGTGTCTGCAAATCAATTCAAATATGGAATTGGAGACGAGCCGAGGAGAGATCGAAGATAAATTTGTGTAACGAAGCATTGAAGTTTCTATATCGGTGAAGAGAATTTGCATAAATCACTTTACCAATTCGTTCAAATGAAAATTGGCTGAATCTTTGGGCAAGCGTGGTGGTTGTGTGGTGATTGAAACTCGTCAATTCTATGGAAATTCAATAAAATCGCAAAGACTAAAAGGGTGAAGTTTGAACAAAGGAGTAGTTAGAATCAGATTTACTTGGGCCTTGTTGTAAAGTGAAGTTTAAGGATGTGTTGACCCTCACCAAAACAAGCATTGAACAAATGTCGACCCTGACCTCGTGCAGGGACTCAGTTTGGTCTGGTGTGACATTATTTTGCATAGATGGACCTTTGGCCACGGGTGCTTCGCTTAATGAACCTCTGATATATCATGTGTTTGTGGCATATTAAACAATACCCTTAATTTGAATACATATTGGAAAATAGCTCTAAAAATCTCATTATTTAAACCCCTCCCAATATGAACCCAATACACCTTCCCAATTAAAAAAAAGCCCTTACTTTCATAAATATTGTAGGTATCCATTTTTCATTAAATTTTTTTATACCCCTTTATATTTTCTCATTAACTTTTAGCTCCATTTTTTATACCTGCTAATATAAAAACCATTTACCCCCTAATATATCATCCAATATATTATGTCATTTTTTCCTCAATATATATCCCCCAATATGAATGCACGTGGTATGATATTACCCCCTAGTGAAGCCCCCGTGCTTTCGATAAACCTGCAGAAATCCCTGACCGCGACTAGAAAGTTTGGTTAGGCCTAGAACTAGTCGGCATAGTCAGGTATGTTAGTGTATTTTAGCGTGGCATATTTAACCTCAACCCCCGACCTAGTTGATTATGGGAAGTTGACTCCATGTAACATGTGGACCCCAATTTCATTATAAAGTTTGACTATGTTTATAAAGTTTGAAAAAGGGAAAAGGGACATGAAGAAGGGGATTATCGAGGTATTGAAAAACAGGAAATCCACACACACCATAGCCCCACTGCACCATCTTCACTACTACATAGGCATTGAAATGACTCACCATACAAAGTACATATTCATCTCCCAAAATAAGTACATTGGAGAATCGTTGACCGTGTTTGGCATAGTTGAATGCATTTATTTGTCTACTTTGATGGAACAAAATTTGAAGCTCACATCAAAAGAAGGGAATGAATTTGCAGCCGAGTATAGATAGCTTGTGGAAAATCTTATCTACCTCACCACTACCAGACCAAATATTTCATTTGTTGTTAGGATTCATTCCATGTTTATGCAAAATCCTTGTGAAGGACATTGGTTCATTGCAAAAAGTGTTTCGAGATACTTAAAGGGAACTCAAGACTTTAGATTCAAGTATTCTAATGTGGATGGTTTCATTTTAATTGGATATTTTGATTCAGACTTTGATGGGGACAAAGAAAATGGAGTGTCAACTTTAGGCTATGTCATCAGCCTTAGATCAACAATTGTCCCATGGAGGTCACACAAATAATTAGTTCCATCAAATTAAACAATACAGGGAGAATATGTGGCAGTTGCTAAAGCAACAAAGGAGATCGTGTGGCTTAGGAAAATATTTAAACATTTGCAAGAGAAACAAGTGACTTATGCTTCTCTTCTAGTTGACAATACTTCTGCAATCAAGTTGGCCAATAATATAATATTCCACAATCGAACTAAACACATCAACACAAAGTATCATTTGATTTGATATCGTGTAGAGGGTTAGACTATTCATTTGAGACATTATTCCACAAATGACCGAATTGCGGACATCTTCACCAAAGCACTTAGAAGAGAAAAGTTTGAAAAGTTCAAAATGATGCTTAGACCATAGAAACACCCCTTCATCTTGGTGGGGGGAGAAGTTGGACACATAATCATTTGGGACTTTTGACCTTCTAAATAAACTGTAAATATTAGGAATAATAAGAAAATACTATATATCAATAGCCCTCTTGGAAGATGAAACCAAGAGTCATCTCATTATATTAAATTTGGTTTCACATTAATAGAATTGCATTGCGAAGTTATTCTCTAAGAATAACAAAAATATAATAAATATTAATTAACTTAACATGAGAGAGATGTGTAATTCTTTTAATATAAAAAGTGAACACATCTATGTTATATCACCTAAAGCTCTTGCATGTTTTTTATATAAGGTGAACACATATATATTATATCACCTAAAGCTCTTACATGCTTTTTATAAAATGTGAACACATCTATGTTATATCACCTAAAGCTCTTACATGTTTTTTTATAAAAGGTGAACACATCTATGTTATATCACCTAAAACTTATGTGAAAATAGATGAATACATTTAAGACTTACTATATTTGTTTAAAAAAAAAAGAGTATAGAGATATCTATTATTAAAAAAAATTAGTTATTAGTTATATTTTTATAAATGTTAAAAAATATTAAATATATAAAAATATTGAAAATATAACTGTACTTGTAAATATAAAAATTACTTAAATGGATAAAAATAAAAGAAAATCATATAAAATTTTTGATGTATATAGTTTCATTTTTTATAATAATATTTATATTATAAGTGATATTTTCTTGAATTTAAAATTCATATCTATATATATTATATATATAAAATAGTGACCATACTTTATAATTTTATGTGATTATTTATTAAAACCATCTTAAAATTAGTATAGATCCACTTTAATTATGGATCTAAAGTTTCTAGTAGGATCAAATTTTTGAAGTTGCAAATCTTTTCTCAAATTTTGCACTCTAAAATAAGAGTTAAGATAAATTTAGGCTAATATTTATTTTTGTATAGTTTGATTTTGGAGTAATCTTATATTTGACTTTGTAAGGTAAGGAGTTTAAAGATTTCTTTTTAACTTTTGCAATATTTCTATTTTCTCTCAAACAATAAAAATAATAGAAATTAGTTTGAGTAACAATTAGTCCCATGTTCTTAGGGTGGTGGTTAATCCATACAAGGTGCAATGGTTAGTGCAACACTTCCCTCTAACTAATTTCCTGGGTGAGATAGTTAGTCCAATATTCCCCTCCAACTTAACAAAGAGGAATTCAACTTAGGCCAAAACTTTAATCAGAGGAATTCAACTTAACCCAAAACTTTAATATTATATAAAGATTCGTCATTACACCAAAACCCATAAACATTAATAAAATTCCAAATTAACAATACTAACTTGAATAATTGATTTAATCCGGAGCAATAATTATTCCAACATCAATATCTTCACACACACCACCAAAAACATAACTAAACACAATGACAAAATCCTCCTTAGGCAAAGAAAAAGATGAATGAAATTCCACTACTGAAATTTCAAAAAATCTTGTAGAGACAGGGTTTGAATCATATTTTTGATGGTGGATATAGATTCAGCATCATCAAAAACTTTTAGGGCACCTAAATTATTAAATTTCACAATTTTACTTTAGATTTACAAATATCTCTACAAGAATTTTTCAAAATATAACCAGAATTTCCATAAACATTGGATTACGAATAATTCACAAATACATCCCCTCTTAAAAAACTATGTTCTTTCAATGTCACTCACAACACCTCTGTCACTAACGGATTAGCAGTACACAGCGAGCATTCAAATGAGAGGGCGATTTTCGATAAAAAGTTTCAAGTCTAGAAACAGTGGATCTAAAAAAACAAGTTTTAGTGTCAGAAACAGTAAATTAAAAAAGCTCAGTCTAAAAACTGTGTTTCAGATTATAGAAACAGTTATATGAAGTGTCGTCTAACAGGTGGAGGACGGTTAAAAGTGGTCGGAATCTAGGTGAAAAAATTTCAAATTTTTTTATAGAGACAGTGTTTTATTAAAAGTAGCTGGAATCCAGGTAAAAAAAATTCAATTTTTTTTATAGAAACAGTGTTTGAATCATGTTTTTGATAGTAAAAATAAATTCATGGTAAGAATTGATTCAGCGCCATCAGTGTGTAAGACACTTAAAATTTTGAAGTTTAATAACTATAACTTAGAAATATGACCGACAACTCTTCTGCCTAGTTAGAATATGCCATAGTTAGAATACCGCAGTGAAATATTGGGTTTTACGAGCGCGATTTGTTTTGATAAAATAAAAAAATGCGTGTGCTTTTAGGCATAAAACGTCGACTCGGTTGAATGCAGGCTTTTACAGAAACTCTGACAAGTCCATAAGCAATTAGAGTTTTACTAGCGTCTCCGGAAATAAAATGAAATTGAAATAGAGGTCAACTATTATGGTGCCCGGTGTGAGAATGGGCGTGAATCCATCGGGAAAGCTGAAGCTATAATTTCGTTCTTGGAAATGACAAACGTAATCTCTGTCCCGTGTCATATGATTTAAAGTTTTCTTCCTTACCATCTCGCTAAAATAAATGGAGTTGTCTATAATGCGACTTTTTGGAGATTCCGGTGACGGAATCCGGCGGAAGAAATGAGGTTAAATCTTGATTTTTAGCAGTTAAAATGGTTTTTTAACTGCATATTTGGATTCAGGGCCCTGGAAAACCCGTGGGAGCCATGGATTGTGCAGAAACTAGCTATCAAACTTGGGATTCCAATGAATTGCTGCCGGATTTTGACCGGAAAAATCTGCCGGAAAATCTTTCAAAAAGTCGCGTTATAGACTACTGCAAAATAAATTTTGTTTTTCAACACGTCGGCTGATCACTTCTGACAGCTACCAATATATGCTGATCATTTTTGACAGTTGTCAATATATTTTGTTAATAAGGATTATTTCGGACAACTGTCAACAAAGTGTCAGCTTCGTGTTAATATATACAATATCTTTAACTTCATAAACGTTAAAATAATTTTTTAATCTACTTTCCAAATGTCTGCCATCACTTTTAACAGCCGTTAATACAATATCTTTAACCTCATAAACGTTAAAATAATTTCTTATCTACTTTCCAAACGTCTGCCATTACTTCTAACAGCTGTTAATACAATATCTTTAACCTCATAAACGTTAAAACAATTTCTTATCTACTTTCCAAACGTCTGCCATCACTTTTAACAGCTGTTAATAATATGCCTGTGTTGATACATACAGTTACCCTTGGTATATAAGTTGTCAAATTTTATTCATTATTTTAAAATCACACGATATGTGTTTTAAATATGAAAATAAAATTTATAAAATTTTAATATTTTAATT